>ML423480.1:125058-166251 GCA_005239525.1 Nicotiana knightiana
TACCTGCGACTCGAGTGCTGACATATTTATATACAATTACCATAAAGCTTCCCTCGATCGCGAATCATACCTGCGATTCGAGTGCTGACATACTTATGTAAAATTACCATAAAACTCCCCTCGGTCGCGAATCAAACCTGTGATTCGAGTGCTAACACACTCATACCGATTATCATAAAGCTTCCCTCGATTGTGAATCATACATGCGATTCGAGTGCTGAAACACTTATGTACAATTACCATAAAGCTCCCCTCGATCGCGAATCATACCTGTGATTCGAGTGTTGACACACTCATATTGATTATCATTAAGCTTCCCTTGATCGCGAATCATACCTGCGATTCGAGTGCTGACTCTCATACGTACATATGTATATACCGACATCTCAATGACTTAGTAGGGCTATACGCCTTTACCTTTAACATGGATTGATCAACAGGGAGTTCAGCAACTTTTCTACCATTTGCATACTAGTTCAAAGGTAATAAGCATACTGGTTCAAAGATAATAAGCAACTCAAAGTTTGGCTAAAGATACACATAAAGCACATAATGGCATGCTCGTGAGTCCCAAAACTACCCGACATAGCATAATAGTCTCCACGTACGGACTCTCATCACGTTGTACGCACGTAGCCCCCAAAACAATTACACACAACATATATAACACCTATGGGGACAATTCCCTCTTACAAGGTTAGAAAGGAGACTCACCTCGTGTCGAATCTACCCCTCGGACCAAGGATGTTCCTGAACTCCGAACTCTACACCCGAGGACTCGCAACTAGCCAAATACGGTACAATGACATCAATGCATGCTCAAAGTAGGGAAATTATCCTATTTATTCAATAATTCAACATTCTTGAAGAATTTCGAAAACCCAACCCCGGGCCCGCACGCTCGGGTTCCAATAATTCTCAAAGGGAACACTCACCCAAAGCTTAAGAATCATTAATATACGATTTTTACTTGATTTCATAGCAAATTCACGGGTAAATTCTCAAATTATCGCAAGCTCTAGGTTACTACCCAATTATTGATTTTTCACTAATTTAGGTAGTTAATTAAGCTAGTAATCTATGCATGAAGCTAATATTGGAGTAAATTTTACTTACCTTATATGACCAGGTTGTTTTCCCCTCAAAAATGGTGGAAATCGCTCCAAGAAAGAAGAAGATGACAAAAATATAATAAGACCAGTGTGTAAAAACACACTGTCTGGACAGTTTTTTCGCACCTGCGGCTCGAGGACCGCACCTGCGGTCTCGCACCTGCAAGCAAAGGCTTGCACCTGCGGAAATGGGCTGGGGAGCCTAGGCCCGCACCTGCGGAGTGGAGACTACACCTGCGGCTCTGCTACTACGGAACTTTGTCCGCACCTGCGTGAATTGGCCAGACCACTGGGGGTCGCACCTGCGAGGATGGGACCGCAGAAGCGGTCCCGCACCTGCGACTGGTCAACCGCACCTGCGGTCACACCAGAACAGGTGCACCAACAACTATTTCAGCTTGTTTTTGGCCTCGTGTGGTGTCTGTGAGGCACCTGGGCCCATTCGAGCCCCCGTCCAAATATACCAACAAGTCCCAAATCATAATACGGACTCGCTCGAGCCTTCGTAACACCCAAAACAACGCTAAAACTCAAAATCACACCTCAAAACCCCAAGAACCAAACTTAGGAACTTTATGTTTTTTAGACTTCGCTAACAACGCGCCGAACTGACCTATACAACTCGGAATGACACCAAATTTTGCAGGCAAGTCACATTTAACATAACAGAACTATTTCCGATCTCGGAATACCGTTCGGACATCGATAAAACAAAACACGTCCCAAACCAAAATAGGAACTTAAGGAACTTCTAATTTCAATATTGGGCGCCGAAATGCCCCTTAGCCATCAGAAACCCATTCCGAACATACGCCCAGGTCCAAAATAATCACACGAAGCTACCAGAACCAACGAAACTAGATTTCGAGGTTGTTTACCCAAAATGTTGACCGAAGTCAAACTTGGCCTTAAAGGCCAACCTTAAGGAACCAATTGTTCTTGTAGCACTCTAAACACCTCCGAATCCCGGACCACCGGTCCCCGCAAGTCATAAATCATAAAAAGCCATTATAGGAAGTTTCACTCAGGGGAACAGGGTCTGATAATGCAATAACGACTGGTCGGGTCATTACATTCTCCACCTCTTAAACAAACGTTCGTCCTCGAACGGGTCTAGAATCATACCTGAAATTCTGAATATGTGTGGATATCTGCTCCACCTGTCCTCCTCGGACTCCCAGGTCGCCTCCTCAACTGGATGGCCCTTTCACTAGACCTTTACGGCAGAAACTCTCTTGGACCTCAACTGGCGGTCCTGTCTATCAATAATAGCAACTAGCTCCTCCTCGTAGCCCAACCTCTCATCGAACTGAATAGTGCTGAAATCAACCATATGAGAGAAGTCGGCGTGGTACCTCCGGTGCATGGACACATGAAAAAATGGATAAACTCCTGATAAACTGGGAGGCAAGGCCAGCTCATAAGCAACCTCCCTAACTCGCCTCAATACCTCGAATGGACCTATAAACCTCGGGCTCAGCTTGCCCTTCTTTCCAAACTTCATAACACCCTTCATAGGCGAGACTTTCAACAGGACCCTGTCTCCCTCCATAAATGATACATCACGCACCCTCTGATCCGCATAACTCTTCTGTCTGGACGGTGATGTACGAAGCCTCTACTGAATTGACTTCACTTTCTCCAAGGTATCCCTCACCGGGTCGGTGCCATATAACTTAGCCTCACCAGGCTCAAACCACCCGATAGGAGAACAACATCGCCGACCATACAAAGCCTCAAATGGTGCCATCTCAATGCTGGACTGATAACTATTATTGTAAGCAAACTCGGCCAAAGGAAAGAACTGGTCCAACTAACCTCCAAAGTCAATCACACATGCCTTGTGCATGTCCTCCAATATCTGAACTGTGCGCTCCGACTGACCATCAATTTGAGGGTGAAATGATGTGCTGAGGTCTATCTGGGTGCCCATCTCACTATGCAATGCTCTCCAGAAGTGCGAGGCAAACTGAGGACCTCGATCAGATACAATGGACACCCGCACACCATGCAACCGGACTATCTCCCGAATGTAGATCTGGGCCAACCTCTCAGAAGTATATGTAGTAGCTAATGGAATGAAATGCGCCGATTTGGTCAATCTATCCATAATGACCCAAACTATGTCGACCTTCCGCAAAGTCCGAGGCAACCCAACCACGAAGTCCATAGCGATACGCTCCCATTTCCACTCAGGAATGGGCATTTGCTGAAGTAGGCCTCCTGGCCTCTGGTGCTCATACTTCACCTGCTAGAAATTAAGACACCTAGTCACATACTCCACAATGTCCTCGTTCATCCGCCTCCACCAGAAATGCTGCTTCAAGTCACGATACATCGTCGTAGAACCAAGATGAATAGAATACCGAGAACTGTGTGCCTCCTCTAGAATTTTCTCCCTCAGGCCATCAATATTAGGAACACATAAGTGGCCCTGAAGTCTCAGAAAACCATCTTCGTGCATAGTAGCCTCCTTGGCCCTACCCTGAACGACTTTCTCCCGAAGCTCTGGTAAGCACGGATCATAGAACCGCCGGGCCTTAATCTCTCCCAATAACGAAGACTGAGCAACCACATTTTCTAAAACTCGACGAGGCTCTAAAATGTCTAACCACACTAGGCGATTGGCCAAGGACTGAATGTCCAAGGCTAGAGGTCTCTCCTCTGCTGCAATATAAGCCATGCTACCCATACTCTCAGTCTTCCTGCTCAAAGCATCTGCTACCACATTAGCCTTGCCCGGGTGATAAAGAATGGTGATATCATAATCTTTCAACAACTCAAGCCATCTGCGCTGCCTCAAAGTAAGATCCTTCTGTTTGAACAAGTGCTGCAAGCTATGGTGGTCTGTATAAACCTCACAGGACACTCCAAACAAGTAGTGCCTCCAAATCTTAAGAGTGTGAACAATCGCCGCCAACTCCAAATCGTGCACAGGGTAATTCTTCTCATGAACCTTCAGCTGGTGTGAAGCATAAGCAATAACTCTCCCCTCCTACATCAATACACACCCCAAGCCAATGCATGAAGCGTCGCAATATACTCTGTACATTCCAGAACCGGAAGGCAATACTAGAACTGATGCTGAGGTCAACGTCGTCTTGAGCTTCTGAAAGATCGCCTCACACTCGTCAGACCATCGAAACGAGACATTCGTTTGAGTCAATCTAGTCAATGGAGCTTCAATGGAAGAGAAACCCTCCAAAAATCGGCGATAGTAGCCTGCTAGGCCCAAAAAGCTCCTGATCTCTGTAGCTGAAATAGGACGCGACCAACTCTGAATTGCCTCGATCTTCTGAGGATCAACCTTGATACCCTCTCTGGATACCACATGCCCCAAAAATGCCACGGAATCCAACCAAAACTCACACTTTAAGAACTTTGCATATAGCTTCTATTCTCGCAATGTCTGGAGCACAACTCTCAAATGCTGCTCGTGCTCCGCCAGGCTACGTGAGTAAATCAAATTTTCATCAATGAAGACAATGACGAAGGAATCAATATACAGCATGAACACCCTATTCATCAAGTCCATGAATACTGCAGGGGCATTAGTCAAGCCAAAGGACATCACTAGGAACTCTTAATGGCCATATGTCGTACAAAAAGAAGTCTTCGGAACATCTGAAGCCCGAATCCTCAATTGATGATACCCCAATTGCAAATCAATCTTAGAAAACACATGAGCACCTTGCAACTAGTCAAACAAATCATCTTCACGGTAAGGGATACTTGTTCTTAATGGTAACCTTGTTCTTAATGGTAACCTTGTTCAACTGACGGTAACCAATACACATCTGCATAGACCCATCCTTCTTTTTCACAAATAAAACTGGAGCATCCCACGGCGATACACTCGGTCTGATGAACCCCTTAGCTAACAACTCCTCAAGCTGCTCCTTCAACTCCTTCAACTCTTTTGGAGCCATTCGGTACGGAGGAATGGATATAGGCTGGGTGTCTGGAGCTAAATCAATGCAGTAATCAATACCACAGCCCGGAGGCATGCTTGGAAGATCCGAAAGAAATACATATGCAAACTCTCGAACCACTGGCACTGAATCAATCGTCGGAGACTCGGTGATGGTGTCCTGCACATAAGCAAAATAGGCTAGACAACCCTTCTCGACCATATGTCGAGCCTTCAAGAATGAAATAACCCGGGTGGCTGCACAAACTGAAGAACCCTTCCACTCCAGCCTAGGTGACTCGGGCCTGGCTAAAGTAACTGTCTTGGCATGGAAATCAAGTAGGACATGATAAGGAGATAGCCAATCCTTGCCTAGAATAACCTCAAAATTAACCATGTCGAGCAATAAAAGGTCAGCTCTGGTCTCAAACCCACAGAAGGTGATCACACAAGATCGATACACCCGGTCTACCACCACCGAATCGCCCACATGAGTGGACACATATATAGGAGATCCCAAGGACTCACGAGAAACATCCAGGAAAGGAGCAAATAGGGCTGAAACATATGAATAAGTGGATCCTGGATCAAACAACACTGAAGCCTCTCTACCACATACTGAGATAATACATGTGATCACAGCGTCTGAGGCCACTACGTCTAATCTCGCCGGAATAGCTTAGAACCTGGCTGGAGCACCTGAAGATTGAGCCTCACCGGAGTGAAAATGAGCTGCATGACCTCCTTCTTACTGGCCTCCACCTCTAGGACGACCCCTGCCGACCTATCCTCCACCTCTAGGTGGTCGGACTGCTTGTGCTGAACTCATAGGCTGATAACCCTGCTGCATTGCCTTGCCCCAAAACCTAGGATAAGCCCTCCTCACATGGTCTAGATCCCCACACTCGTAACATCTCACAAGCTCATGTTGTCCCGAAGAAGAAGAATCCTAAATGGCCGGAGGGCGATGTGAACCCTCAGGTATAGCACTAAAATAAGAACTAGAGGATCTCTGGCGACTAGAGTAACCACTAGGAGAACTCTGAATAGCTATAGGACGATAAGAGCGCTCTGGCATGGCACTGAACTGGGGCCTAACTGGGACACCTCGGGGAGGTGAGAGAGGTGCTGAATAAGAAGGCCTACTGGGCTGACCACCCCCAATGCGACCTTTGCTCCTAGCTGGGGAATCCCTGAAATCTCCTGAGAACCTAGCCCTCTTATTCTGTTGACCCTGCTCCCTGCTCCTCAACTAATAACCCTCGATCCTGCGAGCAATCTCCACTATGAGCAGATAAGGAGTACCCATCTCCACCTCTCGAGCCATGGTGGATCTAATACCTGGGTGCAACCCTGCTACAAACCTCCGCACTCTCGCAGCGTCGGTGGGTAATATCATAAGAGGATGGCATGAAACCTATGAAAATCTGGCCTCAATCTGTCATGGACATCTTGCCCTGCTCTAACCGCTCAAACTAACCCCACAGCTCTTCCCTCTCAGAGGGTGGAATATATTTGTCCAAGAAAATCTGTGTGAACTTCTCCCAAGTGACAGTAGGAGAATCTGCTGGCCTGCTGAGAATATAAGACAGACACCACCTGCGAGCTCTGCCCTCTAAGTGGAATGTAGTAAAACTCACTCCATGGGACGCTAGGATCCCCATGTTGTGCATTCTATCCCTACACCTATTAATGAAGTCCTGGGCATCCTCACCTCGCTCACCCCCGAAGACTGGAGGGCGCAATTGGGTCCATCTGTCTAATAACTTCTGCTGATTGCCATCCGCAGCTGGTCTGGGCTCCGGAGCTGCTACTACGGGTTAGGTACCACCCATGGGTAGTGTACCCAGGGTGTGATGTACTGCTGCTGTCGGTCCTACGGCATGGTCAGTAGGGGTCTGGGCTCCCCCTCCCGCCTGAGAAGTGGTAGGATCTGCTGGAAATAAACCAGCCTGGGGCATAGTGTCCATAAATCTCATCATACGGCCCATAACTGCCTGGAAGCCTGGTGTCTTCATAAAGTCTACGGGTGCAGGATCTGCTGGAGGCACCCCATCCTGCTCCTCTATAATAGAGTCCTCTGATGGTGGGACCAGAATAGCTCTGGGACGCCCTCGTCCCCTACCACGGGCCAGTGCCTTCCCCCGGCCTCTACCGCAGCCTCGGATGGCAGGGGTGGCGGCCCTTCCCGGGTTTGAAACATCAGATGCACGTGTCCTCACCATCTGTGAGAGAATAGAAGAATGAATTTAGTAAATCATCGACTGCACGATAGAATGAGAACCAATAGAGGTTTCCTAACACCCTGTATCTTCCTGAAGATAAGTACAGATGTCTCTGTACCGATCCACAAGACTCTACTGGGTTTTCCCGTGACTCGTCAGACTTACGTGAACCTATTGCTCTGACACCATGCTATCACGACCCAAAATCCACATAGGTCGTGATGGCGCCCAACACCGAAGTCAGGCAAGCCAACAGTTGTTTACTAGTGAGATTATCCTTATTTAACATATCAACCCCACATATTCCCAATGTTTTAAGCTTAAATCATTTAGATAAAAGCAAAAACATTTACCAACTAAGAAAATACAACCATAGATCGTGATACAATATATATACAGTCCCAAAAATAATGAGTCTACTATGTGCGTGCCAGGAACTAGTGTCACAAGTCAACAGGCGAATTAGTAAAGTATACAAAAGATGAAACAAATTGTACTGCTGTCTGAGAGAAATAGAAAGAAATAAACAAAAGATAACTCCATCACACTACTGAGAAACGTCAGGGGGTGCAGCTCATCAGGGAGTCCGGTCCAAAATATAAGTGAAGATCCGGTCGGATAACCAGAAACATAGGCCTCAGAACCTGTACAATTAAGTACAGAAGTGCATCATGAGCACATAAATATATATATATATATATATATATACCCAGTGAGTATCCCGCCTAACCTCGAAGAGGTAGTGACAAGAGGTCGACATGACACTCACTACGGTCCAATTGTAATAATGTAAAACAGGATATACGGAGTGCAGTAGACATGTGAGACAGTAAGCAGCAGATACCTATCAAATACAGAGAACCAGGAAACTACTGAAAATAAGCAACAATGTACACTTTCCTTTTTCCCTCAAAATTTGTCAGTCAATATCAATGTAAAATAGTACCCAATAGCCCCAGCGCCCACAAGGGTAAGACAACCGGCCGGAGTCATAAGGAAATATCTAGACCCTGAATGGACGTAAAGCTTCCCCAACTCGAGAATCATACCTGCAACTCGAGTGCTGACACATTTATATACAATTACCATAAAGCTTCCCTCGATCACGAATCATACCTGCGATTCGAGTGCTGACACACTTATGTACAATTACCATAAAAAGCTCCCCTCGATCGCAAATCATACATGCAATTCGAGTGCTGACACACTCATACCGATTATCATAAAGCTTCCCTCGATCGCGAATCATACCTGCGATTCGAGTGCTGACTCTCATATGTACATATGTATATACCCACATCTCAATGACTTAGTAGGGCTACATGCCTATACCTTTAACATGGATTGATCAACTAGGAGTTCAGGTGCAACTTTTCTACCATTTGCATACTATTCCAAACGTAATAAGCATATTGGTTCAAAGATAATAAGCAACTCAAAGTTTGGCTAAAGATACACACAAAACACGTAATGGCATGCTCGTGAGTCCCAAAACTACCCGACATAGCATGATAGTCGCCACGTATGGACTCTCATCACGTTGTAAGCACGTAGACCCCAAAACAATTACACACCTATGGGGACACTTCCCTCTTACAGGGTTAGAAAGGAGACTCACCTCGTGTCGAATCTACCCCTCGGACCAAGGATGCACCCGAACTCCGAACTCTACACCCGAGGACTCGCAACTAGCCAAATACGGTACAATGACATCAATGCATGCTCAAAGTAGGGAAATTATCCTATTTATTCGATAATTCAACATTCTTGAAGAATTTCCAAAATCCAACCCCGGGCCCGCACGCTCGGATTCCAATAATTCTCAAAGGGAACTCTCACCCAAAGCTAAGGATCATTAATATACGAGTTTTACTTGATTTCATAGCAAATTCACGGGTAAATTCTCAAATTATCGCAAGCTCTAGGTTACTACCCAATTCTTGATTTTTCACTAATTTAGGTAGTTAATTAAGCTAGTAATCCATACATGAAGCTAATATTGGAGTAAATTTTACTTACCTTATATGACCAGGTCGTTTGCCCCTCAAAAATGGTGGAAATCACCCCAAGGAAGAAGAAGAATATGAGAAAAATATAATAAGACCCATGTATAAAAACACACTATTTGGACAGTGTTTTCATACTTGTGGGTCGAGGACCACACCTGCGGACTCGCACCTGCGGAAATGGATTGGGGAGCCTGGGCCGGCGCCTTCGGAGTGGAGACCGCACCTGCGGCTCCGCTCCTATGGAACTTTGTCCGCACCTGCATGAATTAGCCAGACCACTGGGGGTCGCACCTGTGAGGATGGGACCGCAGGAGCGGTCCCGCACCTGCGATTGGTCAACCGCACCTTCGGTCACACCAGAATAGGTGCACCAACAGCTACTTCAGCTGGTTTTTTGCCTCGTGTGGTGTCCGGGAGGCACCTGGGCCCACCCGAGCCCCCTTCCATATATACCAACAAGTCCCAAATCAACTTCTAGAATCGGAATCTGACTCCGATATCAAAAAGTCCACCCGGTCAAACTTCCCAAAAACTTTCAAATTTCCAATTTTCGCCAAATGATCTCGGGATGACCTATAGACCTCTAAATCCACATCCGGACACGCCTCTAAGACCAGAATCACCATATGGAACTATACCCATGCTCAGAATCCAAAACGAACATCGATAACATCAAAATATACTTCAACCCAAATTTATGAAATTCTTCCATAGTGCCAACTTTCCATAATAAGCACTGAAATGCTCCCGGGTCACCTAAAATCCGATCCGGACATATGCCCAAGTTTAAAATCATCAACCATACCTATTGTAACTTTAAAATCCCGATTCTGAGGTCGTTTACTCAAAAGTCAGATCCTAGTCAACTCTTTCAACTTGAAGCTTCTAAAATTAGGGATTTCTTTCCAAATCAACTCCGAACTTCCTGAATTTAAAATCCGACCACACGTGCAAGTCATAGTAGTTGAAGTGAAGCTACTCAGGGCCTCAAACCGCAGAATGACACGCTAGATCTCAAAACGACCGATCGGATCGATACAAATAACTTGTTCATATTCAGTTGTTTTAGGCTTAAATTCCTACTAGTCCTAGTTGATAGTTGAACTATGCCTACTGGATGTTTGATTATATGATTATGAGAAATATATGGTTATGCATGCTTTTGCACCTTCTCTCTGTGTTAGTAGAATTAGAAAATGTGATTTTCGCAATCTGATTTTATTTGACAGAACTATGACTGGTGGATTTTTGCAATCCATTCAGTTGAAGTTGAAGTTCATTAACTTCATCTTGAAGCATATCACGCTCAATTTTGTAGACTTCTAGCTTCAAGGACCAGTGTTTCTTTTCTCTTTGGATGTTTCTGAGTTCATTTAGAACTCTCTCAATATCTGCAAGAGCAATTTCAACAAATTCTTGGAGTTCATAATAGTTAGGACATGTAGGAAGATGTACCTCACTGGTTCCCTCATCTGCCAGAAGACCAAGTTCACTTGAGTCCTCTTTCTCATTTGTTCCTTCGTCTTCCATGAGCCCAAGTTCTCTTGAGTCCTCGTTGATATCTTCGTTTATGGCCATGAAACACATATTTTCAATTTCTTTATCGTCAGTTTCTGCTTCATCACTCCAGGATCCAAAGGACTTCTTCTTTTGAAAGTTCCTGCTGAGCTTCTTCTTCAGTTCAGGGAATTTTGCTTGAATGTGTCCATTTTCTCCACATTCATAGCATCTTTCATCATTTTTATCATTTTCACTATTCATTCTTTCTTTTCTGAAGTTTGTTTTACCTCTCCTGCCATTTCTGTTTTTCCTCATCATGCTTGTTAACTTGAGATAGTATAACAATGTTTTCATCTTGTTCTCCTCCTTCCTCTTCCTCTTCCTCTTCATTTTCTGGTTCAACCACAGTTGATTTAAAGGAAACTGATTTCTTCTTTTCCTATTGAATCTTCCTGCCCATGTGAGTTTTCTCAAAGGCAATTAGATCACCTATAAGCTCCTCATAGGATATTTTGTCAAGGTCCTCACATTCCAAAGTAATAACCTTGGGTTGCCAAATCGTGGGAAGACTTCTAAGAATTTTTCTGACCTATTCTCTTCTTTTATTGGTCTACCAAAAGACTTTAGATCTCAAGGATTTTGCTGAACCTGGAGAAAATTTCCTCTACTGATTCTCCATCCTTAATTTGAAGTAGCTCATAATCCCAAACTAAAAGATTGAACCTTATTTCTTTCACCTTGTGGGTTCCTTCATACGTGAACTTCAATTTGTCCCATATTTCCTTAGCAGTTTCACAGCTTAAAATCTTTTCATATTCTTCTCCATTGATAGCATTATACAGTAGATTTTTTGCTTTGGCATTCACTGTTATGACAAACAATTTTTCATCAGTGTAATCATCTAAGTCAAGTGGATTAATTGATACTATGACTTGACCATTTTCACCTTTCTATGGCGAAATTGGAAGATTTCCCTTTTTGATCACGCGCCAAACTTTAATGTCCTACGACATAGTGTATGTTTCCATACGTACTTTCTAGTGAGAAAAGTGTTTCCCGTTGAAATATGGAGGTCGTACCTGAGTGGTTTGTTCTTGAAATAGTGCTCCGACGACTGTGTTTGATCCCATTATATTTTCCTCACTAGCTGTTAAGCAAAGTTTGTGAGCCTTTCTCTGATACCAATTGAAAGTACAAGAAGGGGGGTTGAATTGTAGTCTATTAAAACATGGTTGACTATGTGTGAGTTTAGTCGACTAGGTTTTGCATAACAAACAATTAAAGTAGATATGAACCAAGAAAGCTGAAAGATAAACAAGACACATTATTTTTTATATTGGTTCAGTATCGGTGTGGTACTTACGTCCAGTTTCTCTTGGGTAACAAGGGTTCTCTTAGATCATTGATAAAAGGTTACAATAGTGATGGTTTTATTTCGTTCATCATCAACGATATTCAGCAACAGTAGTTTCTTTAATGTTGACCCAACTCTCTTTTTGTGTTCTATATCTTCCTATCTTTTATGAGACTTGTAGACTCAAGAATATAGTATTTGTACCAAGAATTAGAGAGACTTAGAAAATAGTTTGTGTAGTTGCGTAAGTCTTCTTCTTGAGATTGGCAGTCCTCTTATATGAGAGTTTGAGTAGCCATTGCAGATTGATCTTGATTGAGGCACAAAATCCTCTAAGAGATTTGACCGAAGAGGTGCCTCCGAATCCTGCACTTGAGATGGGTTGGATTCATTTATGTTCTTCCTCTTTCATGTCCACATTTCATGAAGTGATTTAAGGCTTCGATTTGGTTGATCAATATTCTAATATATTCCTTGAGGTATCACCCGATGCTCTCGAGGTGCATTTGATATGCTTCATTGTTGACAACCTCTATGTCCTTTGATTGAGAGTGAGACAGCGGGACTGATTTGGTTTCCTTTTTGATGGCTTGACTTCCTTTGATTTAGCATTATCAAGTTCTCTTTTATCTCGTTTCTTTTTTTATGTCCTTTCCAGAAAGACAGTCCTTGAAGTGGTGCCTTTCTTCCTAAATCCCGGCAATCAAATAGATATGATTAGTTATGCACTATTGTGATCACTGAAACTTAGATGTAACAGCTCGCCCAGCACATCTGCCTATAATGGTAACCTAGAACAGTTGCACCCCAGCTGTAACCAGGTGAATCATCTAGCCGCTCAAGATGATGAAGAAATCTCAATCTGACTAGGTTTTTCGAAGTGTTCGAGAATAATACACCACCAAACATCAGCAACATTACCAATCTCGTGTACCGGTCGATAAGAAGATTCGGTGTATCATTTATAATGTCCACATCCACCGCCTCTAGATGCTGTCAGATGGTTGTCAACTGCTAATGACTGGCCCAACTCAATGCAATCTCCTCCTATGGCTAGAAACTGGTGAGCTGCTGCAACAACTACAAGTACTGCAATCCCGTATATTCTCTAACAGCATGTGATAAATCTACAGGTAATCTATCAACCGGGAAACCCATAAAGAACGTCCACATCCTGAAGCGTGACGTAGCCTCGTCGATGGGTAAATGAAACGTGTGCGTCTCCGGTCGCTACCGCTCAATCATAGCCATGATCAATAACCACTCCAACTACAACCGGTCGATCTCTATGATCCTATAGTAACCCGTATCCTTAAGGCGTCTAACTATACATGGATGGAGTGGGTGGGCCCTAATAAAGTCCCACATAACGTCTATCCATCTAGTGCGGAATGTCTGGGCCAAACACTGTCCCTCCCATATGTACGAAGACCTATGCCCGACCTGTAGCAATAGTAGCTCTAGTGATGCAAGTCCGGGACGCACATGCAGAACCTCCATGATGACTACTATAAATTGAACAATATAATTTAAAGTATTTTTCTTTTTAATTGCTTAACGTCTTTAAATATATTGCAATATCTTTAATATTAAAATTTATTTGACATTCTTACTATATTAGTTTGATACATTTTTTATATTACAATTTATATTCTATATGTTAGTTTATCTGTCACGACCCCAAATCCTAAGCAGGCTGTAATGGCGCCTATCGTGGAACTAGGCTAGCCAACCATTTCATACTATCATATTATTTCATAATTTCGCAAAATTAGCAGATTTTAAAACAACAAAATGAGATGAACAATTTATATATACTTCCCCAAAACCTGGACTCAACTGTCATGAGCATCCAGAACTGTAAATACAATGTACAACAAGATGAATTGCTACTACAAAGCCTGGAGTACAAAAGACAAAACTATGAACTGAGGAAAAGAAAGGAGGTGAGCTGGGGATGCTGAGTAGCTACCTCGATAATCAAACAATTCCAAGCATGTCCGGAAATCAATCAGTGAGATGGTCAGGTACCTGGATCTGCACACAGAGGTGCAGGGAGTAACGTGAGTACGCCAACTCAGTAAGTAAGTAAAGTAACTAAAAACTTGGGTGTAGTGACGAGCATTTATAAATCATGTAAATTCATATAATCAATAACAGTGGAAATGAATAAATCAAGTCAGGAATCTACAATTACGAATATTTCATAAAACTCCGGTTTCCATTTAAAAATCTCGTATAAAAACATTTATCCAAATTTATCATCAGAGGCTCAGTGTAAAGAAGAGTGAAAACAACATTTTCATAAAATATAAGCCCCTCGTGCACAATATCACTCACAATAAAGCCTCTCAGTCACTCGGGACTCCACTATCAGTATCTCATGCTCTCACTTAAACACTCGTACTCATCAAGTACGATGAATACACACAACTGCTGCTGCGGGCAGCCCGCTCCACTACATATATATATATATATATATATATATATATATATATATATATAGTGCTATGGCATGCAGCCCGATCCTTATAACATACGCTACGGCATGCATCCCAATCCATATAATAGTCGACTGCGCTCACTGGGGGTGTACAGACTCCTGGAGGGGCTCCTTCAGCCCAAGCGTTATATTTTCTGCGGCGTGCAACCCGATCCAATATGAAAATTGCTGCGGCATGCAGCCCGATCCATATATAACATATATTATTGCGGCGTGCAACCCGATCCATATATATATATAATCTATATTGCTGCGGCGTGCAGTCCGACCCATATATATAATATATATATATATATACATATATATATATATATATATATTATTGCGGCGTGCAACCTGTCCCATAACTATCCTCACATACTCGGCTCTCGGCCTGACTCAGTCATCCTCAGAAGCTACTTGGGCAATTCATCTTAGCTCACGGACTCAGCCGAAAATACTTTTCAGAGTTTTCAAAGCAGTGTGATAACAAAGAAAATAACAACAAGTAGGAAACATGACTGAGTTCTCAATTTTTCTATCAGGATAGTATGAGAATAGTGTAAAAGTACCTTTTAGGGTCTAAACAGGTCGGCACGAGGCCCCAAACATGGCTCACAACCCATAAACAAGTATAAATTTCTAAAATACCGGATATCGCAGGGTTTCAAATCGAATACGCGGCTTAATAGTCACTAAGGGACGGACAAAGTCGCAATCCCTATCGTTGCACGCCCCCACGCTCGTCACCTAGCATGTGCATCACCTCATTTACCAAAACTATCTCAAATACCAGGGTGTCATACCCTCAGGTTTAGAGTTACATTCATTACTTACCTCAAAACAACCCAAAAGCTACTCCGCGATGCGCTTGCCCCTCGAATTGGCTCCCAAATGGTCCGAATCTAACAAAAATCATATTAAAACAATTAATATACGCTAACAGAACAAAACCCATTCGAAAGATATAAAGTTTAACACAATTCTTGAAATTCGGCCAAATCCGAGCCCCGAGCCCACGTCTCGGAATTCGATAAAAATCACAAAACTAGAATCATCATTCCTTTACGAGTCTATCCATACATAATTTACGAAAATCCGACCTCAATTTCCCACTCAAAACACCAAAAGAATTTTCAAAACTTTCTTCCCATTTTTTCCCAACTTTCCTACCTGAATTCCTCAAATTGCATGGTGAAAATCAAGACAAATTCATGAAATTGAACCAAAAGTGATTTAAGAAAACTTACCACAAGAACCCCTGTCAAAAACTTGTCCAAATCTCGTTTCCCCGAGCTCTCTGATGAAAATATTGAGTTATGGCTAAGAATCCCCGAATTTAGAACTTAAAAATTGTTCTGCCCAGGCCTCTTTCTTCAGTGCGATCTCAGAAACTCCCACGTGATCACGAAGAACAATTATGCTGCCCCATCAAATTATACTACGCGATCGCACACATTCACATGCGATCACGATTCAACCGGACATAAACCTACGCAATCGCGAAACAATTCTACGCGATCGCAAAGAACAACGACTCAGCGCCCCACGCGCCCCTTCAACTTTACGCGATCGCGATCGCGACCTCCACCACGCGATCGCATATAACAGGAATCCTTCCATCCCTATCTAGGCTACGTGATTGCAAATATCCTCCCGCGATCGCGTAGAAGGAAATTAGAAACTCACACCAACAAAATCTGCCCAATTTTTAAGCCAAAAGTTGGTCTGTTAACCACCCGAAACATACCCGAGGCCCTCGGGACCTCAACCAAACATACCAACATATCCCATAGCATAATTCAAACTTAGTTGAGCCTTTGAAACACCAATAACAACGCAAAAACCAAAATCACATCAAATTCAAGCCTATGAACTTTGAAACTTCTAAATTTCGCCAATGATGCCGAAACCAACCAAAACACATCCGATTGACCTGAAATTTTGCACACATATCCAAAATGACATAACGAACCTACTCCAACTGTGATAATTCCATTTCGACCCCGATAGCCTATTTTCCACTGCCGACCAGAAATCGCCAAAAACTAACTTTCGCCAATTCAAGCCTAATTCTACACCGGTAATCAAAACTTCATTCCGAACACACTCCTAAGTCTTAAATCACCTAACGAAGCTATCCGAGCCATAAAATCCACATTCCGAGGTCGTTTACCAATGAGTCAACTCCTAGTTGACTTTTTCAACTATTAAGCTAATTTAAGAGACTAAGTGTCTTTGTCACCACGACCACTCCGAACCCGAACCAACCGACCCAACACAACATAAATAGGCTAAGAAATATATGATAAAGCTGAAACGGGGCTAATCTCACGGAACGACCGGCCGGGTCGTTACATCCTCCCCCTCTTAAACAAACGTTCATCCTAGAACGGGTCTAGAAACATACTTGGAGTCTCGAATAAGTGAGGATATCTGCTCCGCATCTCCCACTCGGTCTCCCAGGTGGCATCCTTCACCGGCTGTCCTCTCTACTGAACCTTCACTAAAGCTATATCCTTAGACCATAACTTTATGACCTGACGACCCAAAATAGCCACTGGATCTACTTCATGTGACATATCACCCTCGAGCTGAACCGTGCTGAAGTCCAAAATATGAGACGGGTCACCAACATACTTCCGGAGCACCGAAACATAGAACACCGGATTAATACTCGATAAGTTAGAAGGCATGGCAAGCCTATAAGCCACCTCCCCAATCCTCTGAAGCACCTCAAAAGGCCCAATAAACCAGGGACTCAGCTTTCCCCTCTTCTCGAACCTCATAACACCCTTCATGGGTGACACCTTCAGCAGCACTTTCAACCCAACCATGAAAGACATATATCGGACCTTCCGGTCTGCATAATTCTTCTGCCTAGACTGCGCCGTGCGAAGCTGCTCCTGAATCAACTTCACCTTACCCAACGTATCCTGAACCAATTTTGTGTCCAATAGCCTAGCCTCTCTCGGCTCAAACCAACCAACGGAGATCTGCACCTCCTACCATATAAAGCCTCATACGGAGCCATCTGGATACTCGACTGATAACTATTATTATATGCGAACTCCACGAGTGGCAGGAACTGATCCCATGAACCTCCAAAATCAATGACACAGGCACGCAACATATCCTCCAAAATCTGAATAGTACGCTCCGACTGCCTGTCGGTCTGAGGATGAAACGATGTGCTCAACTCAACCTGAGTACCTAAATCCCTCTGCACGACCCTCCAAAACTGAGATGTGAACTGAGTACCTCTGTCAGAAATGATAGAAATTGGAACCCCATGCAATCAGACAATCTCCCTGATGTAAATCTCAGCTAACCGCTCTGAATAATAAGTAGTACCAACAGGAATGAAGTACGCGGACTTGGCAATCCACAATAACCCATATAGTATCAAACCTCCTCGAAGTCCGTGGGAGTCCAACTACGAAGTCCATGGTGATTCGCTCCCACTTCCACTCCCGAATATGTAATCTCTGAAGCAATCCACCTAGTCTCTGGTGCTCATACTTGACCTACTGACAGTTGAGACACGGAGACACAAACTCAACAATATCTCTCTTCATCCGCCTCCACCAATAATGTTGTCTCAGATCCTGATACATCTTTGTGGCACCGGGATGGATGGAATACCGCGAACTATAGGCCTCAGCTAGAATCAAATCTCGAAGTCAATCCACATTGGGCACGCAAATCTGGCCCTGCATCCTCATGAACCCATCATCAATAATAACCACATCCCTGGCATCACCGCGACGGACCCTGTCCTGAAGAACGAGCAAGTGTGGATCATCATACTGGCGTGTTGTAATCTGATCATAAATAGAAGACTTGGAGGCTACACAAGCCAATACCCGCGGGGGCTCTGATAGATCCAATCTCACCAACTGACCCGCTAAAGCCTGAACATCAAGTACTAAAGGCCGCTCTGCTACTAGAAGGTATGCTAGACTCCCCAAACTATCCGCTCTACGACTCACGGCATCTACCACTATATTGGCCTTCCCCGGATGATATAAAATAGTGAGGTCATAATCCTTGAGAAGCTCCAACCATCTCCTCTGACAAAAATTCAGATCCTTCTACTTAAGCAGATGCTGCAAACTACGGTGATCAGTGAAAATCTCACAATGCACTCCATATAAATAATGACACCAAATCTTCAAGGCGTGGACAATAGCTGCTAGCTCAAGATCGTGCACTGGATAATTCTTCTCGTGCACCTTCAACTATCTAGACGCGTAGGCAATCACCCTACCGTCCTGCATCAAAACCGCTCCGAGTCCAACTCTCGAGGCATCACAGTAAACTATATAAGAACCTGAACCTGTAGGAAAAACCAACACTGGAGATGTAGTCAAAGCTGATTTGAGCTTCTGAAAGCTCTACTCACATTCCTCACTCCACCTTAACTGAGCACCCTTCTGGGTCAGTCTAGTCATAGGTGCTGCAATAGATGAAAATCCCTCTACAAAATGGTGATAGTACCCTGCCAAACCAAGGAAACTACGAATCTCGGTAGCTAATGCCGGTCTAGGCCAGCTCTGCACCGCCTCTACCTTCTTTGGATCAACCTGAATACTCACACTGGACACCATGTGCCCCAAGAATGCTATTGAATCAAGCCAGAACTCACATTTCGAATATTTTGCATACAATCTCTTCTCCCTCAATGTCTGAAGCACAACTCTCAAATGCTGCTCATGATCCTCCCGTGATCGGGAATATACCAAGATATCGTCAATAAACACGATGATGAAAGAATCCAGATAAGGCCGGAATACACCATGCATCAAGTGCATAAAGGCTGTTGGGGCATTGGTCAGCCCGAACGACATAACTAGAAACTCATAATGACCATATCTAGTCCTGAAAGCAGCCTACGGAATGTCTGGCCCCCGAATCTTCAACTGATGATAGCCGGAATGCAAGTCAATCTTGGAAAATACCTTGGCACCCTGCAACTGATCAAACAAGTCATCTATACGAGGCAAGAGATACCGTTTCTTCACCGTAACTATGTTCAGCTGCTGATAATCAATACACATACGCATAGAACCATCCTTCTTCTTTACAAACAACACCGGTGCACCCCAAGGTGACACACTAGGTCGAATGAACCACTTATATAGGAGTTCCTGAAGTTGCTCCTTTAATTCCTTTAGCTACGCTGGTGCCATACGATAAGGTGGAATAGAAATAGGTCGAGTGCCTGGCACCAGGTCAATACCAAAATAGATGTCCCTATCAGGTGGCATGCCTGGAAGGTCTACAGGAAACACGTGCGGAAATTCACGGACCACAGGAACTGAATCAATAGTGGGAGTCTCACCACTAATATCCCTCACAAAAGCCAAATACGATAAACACCCTTTCTCAACCATGCGCTGAGCCTTTAGGTAGGAAATCACCCTGCTAGGCACAAAATTAGAATAACCTCTCCACTCAACCCTCAGACATCCTGGCATAGCTAAGGTCATGGTCTTAGCGTGACAATTCAAGAATATCATGACATGGATATAACCAGTCCATGCCCAATATGACATCAAAATTGACCATGTTGAGTAACAGTAGGTCCACTCGGGTCTCCAGACCCCCAATAGATATCACACACGACCGATACACATGGTCCACAACAACAGTATCGCCCACCAGAGTCGACACATGAACAGATGTAACTAAAGACTCATAGGGCATATCCATAAAATGAGCAAAATATGAAGAAACATAGGAATATGTAGAACCAGGGTCAAATGAAGCCAAAGCATCTCGGCAATAGATTGAGACAATACCTGCGATCACTGCATCGGAGGCCATGCATCTGGCCTGGCTGGAAAGGCATACATACGGGCCTGACCTCCACCTGCTCGATCTCCCCCTCTAGGGCGGCCTCTAGCTGACTGACTACCACCCCTGGCTGCCTGGGTGGGTGGTGAAATAACTGGAGCTGAAGTCGAAGGCTTGCTCCTCAGCGGAGATGGACCTCCAAAAAGATGAGGACATTGCCTCCTCATATGCCCGAACTCTCCACACTCATAGAAACTCCCAGGAGCTGGAGACGAGGACTGAAAAGAACCCCTGGCTCCAGAATGGCCACTAGGAGAACCATGCATAGAGGAACCCTGAACTGATGGTGCTCGAGCTGCACTCTAGGCTGGAAGGGCACCAAATGAAGAATGGCCAGGCTGAGAACCGCGGGGACTAGCCCCAAAGATGCACCACTATAGGCTGGGTTTCCTGACCGAGGAGGCCTGGATGAACGGCATATACCATGCTGAAACTGCGCCCTGGAAGGAGCACCACTAGAATCACCCGATCAACGAGGCCTCTTCGCCTCCCTATCTACCCGCTCCTGGCGGTGAACCGACTTAATATCGCGAGAAATAACAACAACATGCTCGAAGGTAGCACCTGATACTCTCTCCCGAGTCATAAAAAGGCGGAGCTGGTAAGTGAGGCCATCCACGAACCTCTTAATCCCCTCCCTATCATTAGGTACCAACTCGGTGGCATGACGTGCCAACTCTGAAAACTGCATCTCATACTGCATCACTGATAGTTCCCCCTGACGCAGCTACTAAAAATGCATGCGATGCTCCTCCATATGAGACTGGGGTACACACTTCTCCATGAAGATAGTGGAGAATTGCTGCCAGGTGAGGGGTGCTGAACCAACAGGCCTACGCCTCTTAAAAGACTCCCACCAAGTGAAAGCATCACCAGAAAACTGAAAAGTAGCAAACGAGACCCCACTGGTCTCCAGAATCCCAGTAATACGAAGCATCCGCTGACACTTATCTAGAAAACCCTGGGCATCCACACCCTTAACACCACTGAATGTCAGAGGCTAAAGTCTACTAAACCTCTTCAGCCTACGCTGCTCATCATCTGTCATAGCGTGGACCACGAAGTCCTGAACTGGAGCAACCGGCTGGGCTGGAACCGCCCCCGGTGTCTGATGGCCCTGAGTAACCTGCTCAGGTGTCCGGGCAACTGGAGTCTGACTGCATCCCCCGACCTGAGAAGTAGAGGCAAGTGCCTGAGCAAGGGTGGTACACACAGTCAAGATCTGAGCCAAGGTATCCTGAAGACCAGGAATAACAATAGGCATTGTCGGTGCCTGAGCCTGTCCCGCTGGAGTAGCTGTGACAGGAACCTGATCCTGAATAGTAGGGGGATCAACTGATACTGCGTGGGCTGTCGCACGGGCTGGCCCCTACCTTTACCACGGCCTCGATCGTGGCCTTGACCTCTCGATGGTCTAGCTGGAAGCTGATCGTGCTGATCGGTAGCGCGAGTCCTCACTATCTGTGAGAGAATGAAACAACAGAAGTTTAGATTTCTAGAATCAACAAATGGCACGACAGAATTCAAGAAAATATGAGATTGTTCCTAAGGGTTCTGCATCCTCTCGAAGATAAGTACAGTTGTCTCCATACCGATCCGCAAGACTCTACTAAACCTGCTCATCACCATTTAGTCCTATATAACCTAGGCTCTGATACCAACTTGTCACGACCCCATCCTAAGTCGGCCGTGATGGCGCCTATCATGGAACTAGGCTAGCCAACCATTTCAGACTATCATATTATTTCATAATTTCTCAAAATTAGAATATTTTAAAATAGCAAAATGAGATGAACAATTTATATACACTTCCCCAAAACCTGGAGTCAATTGTCATGAGCATCTACAACTGTAAATACAATGTACAACAAGATGACTTGCTACTACAAAGCCTGGTGTACAAAAGATAAAACTGTGATCTGAGGAAAAGAAAGGAGGTGAGTTGGGGACGCTGAGCAGCTACCTCGACCTCGAACAATTCCAAGCACGTCCGGAAATCAACTAGTGAGATGGTCCGGTACCTGGATCTGCACACAGAGGTGCAGGGAGTAATGTGAGTACCCCAACTCAGTAAGTAATCAAAGTAACTAAAAACTTGAGTGTAGTGACGAGCATTTATAAATCATTTAAATCCATATAATGAATAACAATGGAAATGAGTAAATCAAGTCAGGAATCTACAATTCCGAATATTTCATAAAACTCCGGTTTCCATTTAAAAATTTCATATAAAAACATTTATCCACATTTATCATCAGAAGCTCAGTGTAAAGAAGAGTGAAAACCGCATTTTCATAAAATATAAGCCCCTCGTGCACAATATCACTCACAATAAAGCCTCTCAGTCACTCGGGACTCTACTATCAGTATCTCATGCTCTCACTTAAACACTCGTACTCAGCAAGTACCATGAATACACACAACTGCTGCGGCGGGCAACCCGCTTGTTACGGCATGCAGCCCGATCCTTATAACATACGCTGCGGCATGCAACCCGATACATATTGTAGTCGAGTGCGCTCACTGGGGGTGTAGTGACTCCTGGAGGGGCTCCTTTAGCCCAAGCGCTATATCTGCTACGGCGTGCAGCCCGATCCAATAGGTACATTGCTGCGGCGACAGCCCGATCCAATATGTACATTGTTGCAGCGTGCAGCCTGATCCATATAAAATATATATTGATGTGACGTGCAGCCCGACCCATATATAATATATAACATATATATTGCTGCGGTGTGTAGCCCGTCCCATAACTATCCTCACATACTCGGATCTCGGCTTGACTCAGTCATCCTCAGAAGCTACTTGGGCAATTCATCTCAACTCACGGGACTCAGCCCAAAATACTTTTCTGAGTTTTCAAAGGAGTGTGATAACAGTGAAAATAACAACAAGTAGGAAACATGAGTGAGTTCAGAATTGTTCAATCAGGATAGTATAAGAATAGTTTAAAAGTACCTCTCAGGTTCTAAACAGGTCGGCACGAGGCCCGAAACATGGCTCACAACCCATAAACAAGTATAAATTTCTAAAATATAGGATATTGCAGGGTTTCAAATCGAATACGCGGCTTAATAGTCGCTACGGGACGGACCAAGTCACAATCCCTATCGGTGCACGCCCCCACGCTCGTCACCTAGCATGTGCGTCACCTCATTTACCAAAACTATATCAAATACCAGGGTGTCATACCCTCATGTTTAGACTTACATTCGTTACTTACCTCAAAACAGCCTAAAAGCTACTCTGCGATGCGGTTTCCCCTCGAATTGGATCCCAAATGCTCTGAATCTAACCAAGATGAGATTAACATCATCAATATATGCTAACGGAACAAAACCCAATCGAAAGATATAAATTTTAACACAATTCTCAAAATTCGGCCAAATCCGAGCCCCGGGCCCACATCTCGGAATTCGATAAAAATCACAAAACTAGAAACCTCATTCCCTTACGAGTCTACCCATACCAAATTTACCAAAATCGGAGCTCAATTTCCCATTCAAAACACGTAAAGAATTTTCATAACTTTTTCCCCATTTTTCCCAACTTTCCTACCTCAATTCCTCAAATTGCATGGTGAAAATCAAGACAAATACATGAAATTGAACGAAAAATGATTGAAGAACACTTACCACAAAAACCCATTGAAAAGCTCGTCCAAAATCTCCTTCCCCCGAGCTCTCTAATGAAAATATTGAGTTAAGGCCAAGAATCCCCGAATTTAGAACTTAAAAACTGTTGTGCCTAGGCCTCGTTCTTCACTGCGATCGCGGAAACTCCCACGCGATCGCAAAGAGCAGTTCTGCTGCCCCATCAAATTACACTACGCGGTTGCAGACATTCACACGCTATTGCGAAGAACAATTCTGCTGCCCCATCAAATTACACTACGCTATTGCAAGCATTCACACGCGATCGCGCTTCAATCGGACATAAACCCATGCGATCTCGAAGGACAATGACTCAGCCCCCCACGCGCCCCTTCAACTCTACGCGATTGCGATCGCGACCTCCACCACGCAATTACATATAACAAGAATCCAACCATCCCCAGCTAGGCCTACACGATCGCAAATATCCTCCGCGATCGTGTAGAAGAAAACCAGAAACTCATACCAGCAAAATCTGCTCAGTTTTTAAGCCAAGAGTTGGTCCGTTAACCACCCGAAAGACACCCGAGGCCCTTGAAACCTCAACCAAACATACCAACATATCCCATAACATCCTTCAAACTTAGTCAAGCCTTCGAAACACCAAAAACAACACAAAAACAACAAAATCACATCAAATCCAAGCATATGAACTTTGAAACTTCTAAATTTCACCAATGATGCCGAAACCAATCAAAACACATCTGGTTGACCCGATAGCCTATTTCCACTACCAACCGGAAATCGCCAAAAATTAACTTTCGCCAATTCAAGCCTAATTTACACCGTACATCATAATTTCATTCCGAACAAACTCCTAAGTCCCAAATCACCTAACGAAGTTATCCAACCCATAAAATCCATATTCTGAGGTCGTTTACCATTGAGTCAACTCCCAGTTAACTTTTTCAACTATTAAGCTAATTTAAGAGACTAAGTGCCTCTGTTCTCACCACGACTACTCCGAACCCGAATCAACCGACCCAACACAACATAAATAGGCTAAGCAACATATGATAAAGCAGAAATGGGGGAAATGGGGCTAATCTCATGGAACGACCGGCCGGGTCGTTACATTATTATTTTATATGTTAGTTTAGTATTTTATATGTTTGTTTAGTATTTAATATGTTAGTTTCTTATTTTATACATTTGTTTCTTTTTTTATATGTTATTTTATTATTTTATATGTTATTTTATTATTTATTTTTTTGTTTGTGACTCACATATTTTTTACTATAGTAAAATTAAATAATTAATTTTCATAACTATACAGAATTTAAATTAAATATTTGTATAAGAATACTTAGTTTGACAAATATTGTTGTTTTAATATTATTTTCTTATGTTTGTTGACTAGAATTCGAGATAGTTTGTGTTTGAACTATCTGTTTTTTCTGATTTGTTTGGGTTTAATAAATAATTAAATGATTAATTTCAATAACTACAAAGATGCTACGCTAAAGGGCACTACATTTTACTATGCTAAAAGAGAACTACATTACACATACGAGTACTACATGGAACTAAAGTCCCATATTCATATATGTACAACAGTAACATCTAAATAAGATTAATTATTCTAAAAATAACAATTTATCTATTTTACTAGTCTTTCAGCAGCTAAATAATCTAAATTGGATAAAAATAACAAATTTATTTAATCACAAAACAATCACAGAGAAACATATATCACAGTAAAATTTAACCAATTAAGATTTTTTAACAACTACTAACAATTTCTCTATTTTACTAAATGTTTTTGGAAAACCAATAATATAAGACGAATAAAAAATAAAAAATTAATTAAATCGCAAAATGATCACGAAATAACATAAAACACACTAAAAAAAACTAATAGACATTTTTTATCCATGTCTTTTAACAAAAAATAAGTCAGAATACCTCGATTTTAATTTTTTGGAACGTTAGATTTGGTGATTTGGAGCCGAAACGAGCAACTCATTAGGAGATAATGCCTTAGATACGATATGGGACCAATAATCTACACTTTTTGTGGGACCAGCGGGCTCTAACCGAGTTTTTTCATTAAAAAATGGTTTGGGGGAGACCGCTGTTTTCTTTTTTTAATGGGGGAGTGTTCTGGTTCGTGTGATGGGAAAGGAGAGTGCCCGTTTATTTATGTAAGTATAGTGTGCATATATACCACGCTATATTATAGCGCGGTATATATAGGCGCTATTGTAACGACCCGATCGGTCTTTTTGAGCATTTGCACTTCATTCGCTAGTTTGCGGGCATGAGTAGCGCTGTATGATATATTATGACTTATGTGAATCATCAGTTTTGGTTTTCAGGTTGTTCAGAGTCAGTTTGGAAGAATGAATTTCATTATTGAAGCTTTAAGTTGAAAAAGTTGACCAAGTTTGACATTTTGTGAATTTGACCCTGGAATGGAGTTTTGATGGTTCTGTTAGGTCCAGATGGTGGATTTGCACTCGGGCGTATGCCTAGATTTTCATTTGGATGTTTCTAGAAGGTTTCGACACAAGTTGGCAAAAATTGGAAATTTGAAGGTTTGGAAAGTTCCTAATTTTTGATCGGAAGTTGACTTTGAGGATATCGAATTCGGATTGTGGTTCCGGGAATTTGAATAGCTTCGTCAAAGTTCATAGATTTTGATTTGAGGTGGGATTCGTCATTTCGATGTTGTTATGTGGGTTCTGAGGCCTTGAGTAGGTCCCTGCTATTTCATGGGACTTGTCGATAAATTTGGACGGGGTCTCGAGTGGCTCGGGTGAGCTTCGGATGAGGTTCAGATTATTTTTCATTCATGTTTCATTATTGAAGGCCACTGATTCTAGTGTTTCCGCATCTGTGAAAGAATGAGCGCAGATGCATGTCTGCAGATGCGGACAGTTGGTCGCGGAAGAGAGAAAGGAAGCTGTGCATGAGGATCGTAGGTGCGAGTGGTTGGACGCACCTGCGCAACCGCAAATGCGGTTCATGAGCGCAGAAGCACAATCGCAGAAGCGGCTTAAGACCGCAGGTGCGCGGGTTTCTGAGCATGGCTATTTTTGCAAAAGCGAATCATTTACCGCAGAAGTGGTGGTTGCAGATGCGACTATGTGGTCGCAGATGCGACTATTTGTCTGCAAATGCGGAAAGTGCTGGGCAGCGAGTATATAAATCGAGGGTTTTGGTCTTTCTTCATATTTTGAGATTTGGGACTCGGATTTAGGCGATTTCTGGAGAAAGTTTCAACACAAGGATTGGGGTAAATGTTATCTACTTGGATTTGGTTATATTTCAGTAATTTATTTTCATTTGTGGCTATTGGTTGATGAATTTTAAAGAGAAATTGGCAGTTTTGGCCTAAAGTTTCATAATATGAATTTTAGAGTTTTGAACATCAATTTGGAGTTGGAATTGAGTGAAATTAGTATGGTTGAACTCGTAATTGAATGGTTTGTCGGATTTTGTGAGTTTTTTCGGGTTCCGAGGTGCGGCCCTAGGTTGGGATATTGGGCCAATTTTGGGCTCTGATTCAAAATTTGATCTTTTACGATCGGGATTGGTTCCTTTAACATTGTTTGATGTATTTGAATTGTTGTTGGTTAGTTTCGAGCCGTTCGGAGGTCGGAACGCGCGGGATGGAATCTTTGGAGCATCGCTTGGCTTGCTCGGCATTGGTATTGGCTCGGTCGAGGTAAGTAACTCTTATAAACTTAGTGTTGAGGGTATGAAACCCTGAAATACGTGTTATGTGATTGGTATTGAGGTGACACACATGCTAGGTGATAGATGCGTGGGCGTGAACCATGTGAATTGGGACTCTTTTGTTTCCATAGCACTGTATAGTAGTCCAATTATTTTAATAACTGTTTTTTCACTATGCGATAAAGTAAATGAGTTGTCAATCATGCTAGATATCATGTTTAGGCTTTATGCCAATACGGTTGGATCCATAGTGGTCGTTTCTTGCTGTCATTTTACTGATTTCATTGATATCTCATACTTAGTCACATTCATGCATTCATATCATATCTCAGTCTCAATTGTTATTTATTGATACATAATATCATTGTTGTTGGGATATTTTCATGACATTGTGAGCCCGTGAATGAGACTGGAGAGATTGATGACTGAGTGAGGCTGGGGGCCTGTTTGTGAGGATATTGATACTGTAGCACGTGAGTCGTCCGTGAAGTACATGAGTTGTCCGTGTGGATCCAGATATTGATATTATAGAACGTGAGTTGTCCGTGCAGCACGTGAGTTATTTGTGCGGATCATAGCGCTTGGGCTGTAGGAGCCCTTTCGAAGTCTGTACACCTTTTGTGACACGATTGATTATATTGAGGGATAGATATTCCCTGGACATGGATCTTGTCCGAAGCATTTATGTACCTGGAGATGGATCTTCTCCATGGGGCCGGATTGGCCTTCTTCGGTACTAAATGAGTCATGGTCAATGATGTATATATTTCGGGATGGATCTTCCCTGGGCTGTATGGGCCATATACAGTACCGAGCAGTTGAGCATAATGAGTGAAAGTATGAGACAGTGAGATTAAGTGCTCTGAGAGTGTGAGTACATGAGTCATGTTGAGATACATAGCATTGGCATTCACACATGACATACAGGTATAGAGATGCATTTTTTCTCATGTTGTACGGTATCACGTCAGTCATGACTCATTATACACATTGATATGTGGGCATAGAGAGGTATTTAATACTTGTTATCTTGAAAGAAAATGAAACATGTTATTTGTTGTGGACAGGATATTTGGAAAAATTACAATTTTCAAACTTACTCAAAATTTGGAATTTTCGGTGAAAGATTTGGGTATTCACTAAGATACTTGAAAAGCATGACTATTTTTCTGAAATTTGTAAAAAAGATGAGCATCTTACTTCTGAGATACCTCTTATATACTTGTATTATGTTGTTTTGAACTGTTGTGTGATCTTAGCATTGAACCCGACCTTGTATTAGCTCGTCACCACTTTCAACCAAAGGTTAGGTTTGTTACTTACTGAGTACATAGGGTTGGTTGTACTCATACTACACTTCTGCACCTTGCATGCAGATGTTGGCTGTTGATGTTGCTGTGTTCGATGGTAGCTGGATTGAAGATAACCTGCGTTCCAGTTGAAACTGCCATTTGTCGTGGTAGCTTTTGATTTATAAAACTCTTTTTACGTAATTTTCCAACAGACTATGTATTTATTTCATTTTCTCTTTGTAAACTCTATTCTTAGAAGCTCATGATTTGTACTAACATTCCTTGGGAGATGTATTAAATTCAGTAAATTAACTTTGTTTAGTTGTCTTGTTAATATTATTGAAATGCGATAATTATTAGTTGTCTTACCTAGCGGGTTGAGTTAGGTGCCATCACGACAACTGGATTTGGGGCCGTGACAAGTTGGTATCAGAGTTCTAGGTTTATAGGTTCTACAAGTCATGAGCAAGTGCCTAGTGGAGTCTTGCGGATCGGTATGATGACGTCCATACCTATCTTCGAGAGGCTACGGGACATTTAGGATATACTTTCGATCTTTCTTTCCTTATCGTGTGGCGTTGATTCATCTTGAAGTGTAACCCTTTGAATTCCTTCCACGCCTTCGTATGCGCACATGTGCGCTCGGTATCAGATGTGCATCAACGACTTGTGATTCCATGGTTGAGGTGCGAGATGTGATTTTTGCGTGCTGATGATAGGCCATTCTGGAGGACTTGAGGCCGGGTTTTGACTGTAGCTTGAGCACGGAGACTTCAAACGTGTGAGCGCGTGCTTTTGGGACTTATATGTCCATTGGTGTCTCTATTAGTGGAACTTGTGATTAGATGGCTAGGTGGTGAGTAAGATGTGTTCGGATGGTTTGAATCGAATGTGACGGGGAGAGTGTACTTGAGATGTAGCAAGGACTATTGGGTGTTTGATTTCTATCCTGATTTGGCTTTGGCCTCGATTTATGGGTGTGTTGAATGACCTCTCATGTTGTTTAGTTGTGGAGCAAAGTATATTTTCATGTCGTGTTATGAGTTCAGACTCAAGATTTAGTGATTGCGTAGTAGTCGTGACTATGGGAGGGTATAGATAGATGTCAGTTTGAGGCAAGCAGATGGGTTACCTCTACGAGGTGTCCTGAGGTTGTGTGGTCCCTATGATGTTTTGTTGAGAGTTATCTTTTACTAGTGAATGATATATGTCGCAATTTGAGTTTGGATCGCGGGTGGAAGTTAGCTTGTCTATTACAAGGGTGAATGCGAGATTGCAGATAATTTGAAGTATTAGATGGTCTGCGTTCAAGAGATCATGAAAGACTTAGTTGAATCTCACCACAATATTATAGCAGTACTACAGTACGTGCATTGTGAGTTATTGTGTGTTTTGACCTATGGCTTTCAGCCAAGTGGGGGAGTCTGCTATCGACAATTTGATTTCATGATTTTGAGTTGTATTTGTTTCAGTTTGAGGTATGATGGTAAATCAGTTATGACTCGCAGAGGTGGAGTTTGAGAATGACTCGAGTAAGGGAATTTCTAGATACGGGTTGTATTATACTCTATGGGTACATGGGAACCATGGATTGATTGAGCTGTTAGTCGTAAAGGATGTAGTGTGCATAGAGTAGGAATTTGCTCGGCTGCTTAGGAGTGTGGGTTACTCCCTTAGGTGTTGGTGTGCAATTGGGGCACGGGTAGTTTGGTCGGTTAATTGAGATTTGGGAAGAGTGAATGACTGTTGAGAATGGTTCTAATGGATTCAAGATTTAAATGTAGTGATTTGGAATTTTCAAGATTGGTATGCGGCTAGAAACGGAGAATTACATTGGATGGTGTCGAGACTTGTGGCATTTTTATATCATTTTGGATTATGCATTTCGGTATCAAGAAGGTGAAGGAAACAGTTTTAAGGTCACAAAAGGTCTCTTTAAAGTGGGTGTCTCAATTGTAGTGCTTGAGGGTGCTTAAGAGTGAAGTCAACGGCTTAGGGGCCTTAGGGCATTGTGGTTTTATACTAAGGTCTATTGTGTGGTGAATTTTGGTTAGGGATCATGGTGTTCTAGCAAGGAGAAGTATCAATTTCAAGGCGATTTGAAAGGTCTTGGAGAAATAGGACAGCTTGGTAGTAGGGTCGATTGGCACAGTAATGAGTATGATCGGTTCTTTAGGTACTTATGACATGGCTAGTCTCTACAAGTGTTTCATGGCAATGCTCTTAAGTTATGGAAGCCTGTGTGGCTGGGTGGATTTAGAGAGATTCCGTTCTGATAGCTTGGTGATGCGCGATGGGCTTCGAAGAGTTTTCAATGATTTCTACCACGGTTTGAGGAGTATATTTCCTACTGGCGTGAATAATATGTGCGTATTGGGATTCTCTCCAGGATAGGATCAAATGGAAGGTTTATGACTGATCAGATGTGTATTCTTCTTGTGACTCATAGTTGATTATGAGAATCTTGTACTCTTCAGAGGATGGCATGGTGGACGCGGTGCGTTGTGTGGGGTTGTGATTTTCAAGTGCAAGGTCACGGGTTAGTTTGGAAGGGAAGGACATAAACTCGTAGGCAGCATGGACGGTTTCAGATGACTAGGTAAATGATATTACTATTTGGTATGACTTGATGAGAGTATACATTTCAGAAGGGGCAATGTATTTTGATGTATGGATACCTCACTGGTACTGCGACACTCTTCTGGTTGATCGACTGCTAATATTCAAATTTTTCTATGTGGCACGAAAAAATTTTAGAAGTATTACTTGTGGGATGATCGTGTATGAGAGATGTGTTAGGCATTCTGGCAGTAGAGTTCGGATCAGATAGGGTGATTCGTGTGTTTTATGAATTTGGAGACTAGAAGTTCTCAGGAGTGGATTGTTTCATGGTTGTGGACTATGAAGTCATGGCCAAAGCTAGCCAGATGATAATATGTGTTATGATTCAGTCATTGTGGGCTTTCGGAGGTTTATTTATCTATTGTGGGTGCTCGGAGTCGATTTAGGGGTCCATTAGCAGGCCCAATTAGGAAGTGTATTCTACACCGAGTCGGATTGGTTGGATCCATAATGATATTGTTGAGGGATGTGCCAGTCAGTTGTTTTTGAACTTATCTACTGAATTTTCTAGGATTTACTCTTCTATGCTACGATGAATTGTGATTTGTTGGTTTTAGCCACGCATGGTGTGGTTTTATTGTGGTCTTATAGTAGAATTTGAGCGAGATGAGCAATTGGGTATTGCATGATTGAGTGCGTATTGGTTATGTTCTTTCGGCTTTTGTGTGGCATGGTGTTATCTGATTCTCCGTGGTTATGGTACTGCACTTTGGATACTTGATGTTAAATTTCGCGTGGTTATTTATTTTTTTAGCAGGGTGGCTCGAGGTATACGATATGGACCAGCGTTTGGATGGAGTCACTCATTGCAGTGGAGTTATGTTGAGGTATGAACGTTTTTCTTAGAGTCGGGTGATGGTTCTACGGTGTGTGATGGATTCTTAGCATTGTGTGGTGGTGGTACCCGTTTATCTTGTGAAACGGTTCTCTTGATTGAGTCATTTCCGCTATTGAGTACATTTGGATTGTCGCTTATTGGTGCATGGATTGCATGGTTTGTGACTTTGAGTAGTATTGGTGTTGCGTGTCAGTAGAGTAGTTGGTATTCGATAAGATGGAGTCGTCGGATCTAGGATGGGTGCTATCGGATTTGATTGCGATATATTTGGAAGGATAATATCGGAAGTTGGCTTAGGAATTGGCTATAGTTTTTGAAGGAGAGAGAGCTCCACGGCTTGTTGATTTGATGAATAATTATGAGTTTCTACGTGTTCTTTCATTATTGGTAGTGTACGAAGGTTTTAGAATGAGGTTTCATTAGGTATGAGGTTTATTACTAGGACTGGGTTATTTTGAGCAGTTACTGTGATCGGAGATTTTGCTATGGGTGTTGGAGTCATGTGGTATATCCTGTGCTTATATCTTGGTTTATGGTTTCGGTTTGGTACAACTTGTTCAGACTTATATGGCGTGTAGATTGCAAGATTCAGAACTTATAAGAAATTCTGGATGCTGGAAAAAAATTGGTTTCTAAGGCTTAGGGGCTAGGTTGCAGTGAGAAATTTCAGTTATGTTGTGTTATCGGACTTATATGGGATGGGGTGAAGTGGGATCACCCCGGGTATGTGCATGGTAAGGTTATACGGCGGTTTGGTGGTTTTGGGAACAACTCTTGGCACGTTCGAGGACGAACGTATGTTTAAGTAGGGGAGGATGTAACAACCCAACCAGTCATTTTGAGCATTTTCACTTCACTCAGTAGTTTGCGGGCATGAGTAGCTCCATATGATGTATTATGACTTATGTGAATCGTGGGTTTTCATTTTCAGGTTGTTTGGAGTCGGTTTGGAAGAATGAATTTCATTGTTGAAGTTTTAAGTTGAAAGAGTTACCAAGTTCGATTTTTAGTGAATTTGACCCCCGGAACAGAGTTTTGATGGTTCTGTTAGGTCTGGATGGTGGTTTTGGACTCAGGCGTATGCCCGGATATGTATTTGGATGTTTCTAGAAGGTTTTGGTACAAGTTAGCAAAAATTGGAAATTTGAAGTTTTGGAAAGTTCCTAAGTTTGACCGGAATAGCTTTGTCATTTCATTTGGAACTTGTGTGAAAAATTCGGGTTCATTCCAGGATTACTTGATATGTTTCAGTTCGAGTTTTGGAAATTGAAAGTTGAAAGTCCATAGATTTCGATTTGAGGGATTCATTGTTTCAATGTTGTTATATGGGTTCTGAGGCCTCGAGTAGGTCCGTGTTATGTTATAGGATTTGTCGTTATATTTGGACGGGGTCCCGAGTGGTTCGTGTGAGTTTTGGACGAGGTTCGGATCATCTTTCATTCATGTTGCATTGTTGAAGGCTACTGGTTCTGGTGTTTCCACATCTGCGGAAGAATGGGCGCAGATGCAGACAGTTGGTCGCGGAATCGAGAAAGGAAGCTGGGCATGAGGATCGCAGATGCGGACAGTTGGTCGCGGAATCGAGAAAGGAAGCTGGGCATGAGGATCGCAGGTGTGGGTGCTTGGACGCACCTGCACAATCGCAGATGCGGTTCATGAGCACAGAAGCGCGATCGTAGAAGCACTTTAAGACCGCATGTGTGGGGGTTGATGAGCATGGCTATTTTCACATAAGAGAATCATTTACCGCAGAAGCGGTGACTATTTTTCCGTAAATGCAAAAAAGTACTGGGCAGAGAGTATATAAATCGAGGGTTTTGGTCTTTCTTCATATTTTGAGATGTGGGACTCGGATTGAGGCGATTTCTAGAGAAAATTTCATCACAAGGATTAGGGTAAGTGTTCTCTACACGGCTTTAGTTATATTTAACGAATTTATCTTCATTTTTGGCGATTGGTTTATGAATTTTAAAGAGAAATGGGGGGGGGGGGTTTGGCCTTAAGTTTCAGAATATGAATATTTGAGTTTTGAACATCGATTTGGAGTCGGAATTGAGTGAAATTAGTATGGTGGTACTCGTAATTGAATGGGTTATCGGATTTTGTAAGTTTTGTGGGGTTCTGAGGTACGGGACCGGATTGGGCTTTCGGGCCGATTTCAGGCATTGATTCAAGATCTGATCTTTTACAATCGAGATTGGTTCCTTTAGCATTGTTTGATGTATTTGAATTGTTGTTGGTTAGTTTCGAGTCATTTAGAGGTCGAAACGCGTGGGATGGAATGTTTGGAGCATCGCTTGGCTTGATCAGCATTAGTTTTTTCTCGTTCGAGGTAAGTAACTCTTCTAAACTTAGTGCTGAGGGTATGAAACCCCGAAATAAGTGTTATGTGATTGATATTAAGGTGACACACATGCTAGGTGACGGGCGTGTGGGCGTGCACCATGTGAATTGGGACCCTATTGTTTCCATAGCACTGTATAGTAGTCCGATTTTTTTACTATCCGTGATTTCACGATGCGATAGAGTAAATGTGCTGTCAAACATGCTAGATATCAAGTTTAGGCTTTATGCCGATACAGATGGGACCCATAGTGATCGTTTTCAGCTATTATTTCACTGATTTCATTGATATTTTCGTACCTAGTCACATTCATGCATTCATATCATATCTGAGTCTCAGTTGTTATTTATTGATACATCATATCATTGTTGTCGGGCTAGTTTCATAACATTGTGAGCCCGTGAGTGAAACTGGATAGATTGATGATTGAGTGAGGCCTGTAGACATGTAATTTTTGACCCTCCTCGTGATTTTACACAGTATAGCATTTACATATTTAGTTTAGATCTAATATCATTATTTTAACTAGTTTTGACCTTTTTACTTTATTTTATCGCAAAAACTAAAATTATAAAAAAAAATAGTTTCATTTTGTAGTCATACTATTTTACTATGATTTTTATTTTTATATAATCTCTGAAAAATACCAAAAACATAATAATAAATATAGTTTCAACTTTAATTCTTAGTTTTATTATTAAATATATTAATTTATTAAAGTCAATTAAGAATAATTTTTACATATTTATAAATACATTATATCAATGTAGTCTTCTTAGCCTAAATTTAAAACCTAACAAGACATGGACCAAACCCATGATTCCTAAGCCCATACCCCTTAACCTAGAAGACCCCTAATATAAAAAAGACCTAATTTCTAATAAAAAAACCGATCAGCCGTTTCCCTCATGGACAACCCCACCACTTGCTAAATCAAAAAACAGCAGTCCCTCCTCTCCTTCAACCACCCAGTTCACACCCTCAAAACAGCCATGAAAGCTGCCCATTTCCACACGAAACAAACACCCTAAGAGCAGCAGCGTTTTCCATCCCCTCACCTCACTGGACATCAGCAGAACCAACCACACATACAACCATCGTCTCTCTCACTTGGACTGACGAAATCGCCGGAATCCGGCGAGCCAGAAACATCCCTTTCTCAACCCAACAAAAACTCAGCAAGCATAGCCTGCCAAGACCCAGCACATTCTAGCACTAAAACTCTCCGAAAATCAGTCCAATCCAACCCTAAAATCAGCTAAAAACGATTAAAACTACAGCTCAAAATTGCTACTATCCAAGTTGAAGAGTCTTAGTTCGAGGTTCCGTTATGGATTCGAGGTTCAGGTCATTAGCTCAATTTTGGTCTGCTGCATCGGAGATCTTTCTTTCATTGTATACATTGGTGAACATGAAGAAATAAAGGAGTTTTAAGGTTTTCAACAATGGAGAATGGGTTATTGCAAATTTAGTTTCATATGCTATCTATGTCATCTTACCGGACCAAACTGAGAAAAGTTTCACACTGGAAATGTCAACTGTTACTTTGAAACAGGTATGAAAAATGCAAATTTAGTTTTGTATGCTATCTATTTTTATTTACATATGCTTTTGGTTGGTTTCTGGTATGAAAAATGTTACTTTCTCCAGTCACATTAGCAAGTGACGTTGTGATTTGTGAATGTGTTATGCTTCCTCTGTTAGGTTCTTGATTTAGTTTCATTATTGAAGATCTTGATTAGGAGGAGGTGATAATGAAAATTCTTGGGTAGTTCAACAATTTGCCTTTGTGTTTCAGTTGGGTGGTTACTACTTTTAACAATGTGACAATGATCTTTTAACAATGTTCTTGTGCCGAACAAATTTAATCTCCAAGCCAAATTGATTTTAGTCGATAGATTAATAGTTAGGCCACTCTTCTATAATAGATAATTATCTCATAATTGCAAGAATAGAGTAGTAACTTGTAGATATCTCTAAATGGGATAACTTGTCAATACTATAAATCGCCAAAATATTTCTTGACTTCCTAAATAACTCCTTTGATAATCCATGGCCTCACAATAATCTCAAATTACTTTAGGAAATTAATTCATGAATATCATAGTTTGCTTTAGATATATAATTAAATCATCGTGACCACAGTCATGATTACGTAATCTACACTCGGGTGTGGCAACTCATGCCCCCGACCACAACTCCGAACAATAATAAAATAAACATGTTGTGAATTTCGGGTGCATTTCATGTGATGCGGTTTGCAATGTGTATCAAAACAACAAGTGTACGACATCGTGACTTGTTTCAAAAAATAATTTCATAAATATTAAAAGCGGTTCAAAAGGTTAAAAAATGCACAATAGGTTCAAAGTATGTAATTAATCAAATAATTAGGCTAATTAATAATAGTTAAGCGACCGTGCTAAACCACGGAACTCGGGAATGCCTAACACCTTCTCCTGGGTTAACAGAATTCCTTACTCGAATTTCTGGTTTGTAGACAATTTAAAACAGAGTCAAAATTTCCTCGTTTTGGGATTTAATAAATATACGGCGTCCCGGAACATCGTCAAAAAGGTGGCGACTCTGAAATTAATAAATAAATCCCAAAATCGAATAATGTCACTTAAAGTGGAAAAACTCCCTTATTACCCCTTTATTTATCGGGGGTAGTGGGAAAAGGAGGTGTGACAGCTCTGGCGACTCTGCTGGGGACTTAACCCAGAATCTCTGGTTCAGGGTTCAAGAATTGAGCTTAGAATAGCTGTTATATTTGGCTTTCATTATTACCTGATTTTTACATGTTTAAACCTAATGTGCTAAATGCCGCTTTTTTACCGCTTTGATATTATCTGAACTGTATATAAATTGTGCCGAAACCCTCTTCTCTCTGAGTCTTCTAAATCATCAGGGAAGTGTGCACTTTGTGTGACTTCTTTTCTGTTAGAGTCATATCCAAATTTTAGAACGAGGTACGGACAAGTTGCAAAGCCGGTGAAGCTTCTGTATTACCGGTACGCTGCCCCGACTTTGGCTCGAGCTGTCCACTCGGGTAAGCCTAGTCTAGAACAAAACCCCAGGTTTAAACCTAGAATAACAAAACCTCATGCCGGCCCTAATAGGAACGCTTATCTTCATCACGTGCATTTGACTTAGGGGACTCAACACAGGGGTCGGGTCCGTCTAGGACAGGTGTACCCAATTTAAAAGACCATCCTGATGCATCTTACGTGCTACTTGTGTATCTATTTATTTTAACTTACATGTTGACTGGATTCTAGAATAAAAAAAAGGAAAATCAAAAAGAAAAATCAAGAATGGGAGGTAGGTATTTGAAAAATGATGAAACTCTCCCGGAAAAAAATGAAAGAAAATAAGTGAATGTCTTAAAAAGTAATGTTTTCCCGATTCCTTCAAAACTGGCAGAACTGCGCGGGTCTGATTCTCACCGGATGTGAGATACGTAGGCAAACCTCATCGGTTCCGGCCCCCATTTTTTTTTAAACTTCAAAAATATTTTTCTTTAATTTCTTTTTAGGAGTCTTTCTTTTAGGAAATCCTGAAAAAATAAAAACTAAGAAAAAAAATTTCACCAAAAAATATTTTATTTGTAGGAGTATTTCATTAGAAAAAAAGACAAATAAAATCAAAAATCCAAAAAAATATTTTCTTTCTTCTTTAGAAGTCTTTCTTTAAAAAAACAAAATAAAAAAGGGATAAAATCAAAAATCCAAAAATATTTTTATTCTTCTTTCGAAAATCGAAAAGAAAATTCAAGCTTCAAAAATATTTTCTTTTTTCTTTAGAAGTATTTCTTTCATAAATTCAAAATAAAAAAAATATTTTCTTTCTTCTTTAAAAATTTTTCTTTCGAAATTCCAAAAAGAAATATATGTTTTTCTTCTTCTTTAGAAGTCTTTCTTTTCAAAAAAATTCAAAAAAAAAAAAAAAAAGAAAAACAAATCTAAATCAAAAAATATTTTCTTTCTTCTTTTTAAGTCTTTGTTTCGAAAAAATAAGTACAAAAAGAAATTCAAAAAAAAAAGAGTTAGGTTATTTACTTTATTCCCAATCTTCCCGAACTACTCATGATCTGATTCATGCGGCGTCATGGTACGTAGGCAACCCACATCTGGTTCGATCAAATGATTTTGAAAAAATAAAAATAAGGAAGAAAGTGAAAAAAAAGAATGATAATAAGGACCGACTGAGTCCATTCTAACGTGTCTTTTGTTTTGAATTGTGAAGAAAGTTTGAGGTGGTCGGTTTGGGGTAAGCTGACAACGCAAAATCCAAGGGAAAAATGACAACTGACATCAAAGTTGTTATGAGTGCTCAGGAGACTCATGGTCAGAAGGTTCAACAAGAGTTTACTGTGGTTGAGGAAAATAGAGTACTGAAACAGAAAATGACTGAAATGTGTCAAGCATGGGCCAATGGCCAAGGACCACCTTTCTCTGTTCAGAGTTTCCTAGAATTCACACCCATCTCAACTACTGTCGTTCCGGTTTCATTGTCTGATCAATCCTATCCACCTAGGTTCAGTCTTTATCCTAGTTGTACGACCACAGCTGGAACTCCAGTTGCATGCTCTCAAAGTTTTCCATTAACCACCAATCAGACAACCGATGTTGTTATGCCTGTCTTCACTATCCCACAACCAACAACGGTACAGAAGAAAATTCATGAATCACAATTTGCAACACATCAAGAACAGTACCATTCTCCTGAGTACCCCACTCGTACCTATTTGAACTTCTTGCAAAGATTGAAAAGCTTGCCCGAAAGATGGCACAGGAAGAAATGACCCAAAGAGTGACAAGCTTAGAACAACAGTTGAAAAACATGCAAGGGTTGGCAGGTCAAAAGAGTAATGCCTTCAAGGATCTATGTGTGTTCCCTGATGTCCACTTGCCACCTGGTTTCAAGACCCCCAAATTTGAAAAGTATGATAGACATGGAGACCCCATAGCCCACCTGAAAAGGTATTGCAATCAGCTAAGAGGTGCAGGAAGAAATGAAGAATTTCTAATGATTTATTTTGGGGAAGCCTTATCGGGGTAGCCTCTGAATGATTTACTGATCAAGACACATCTCGTTGGTATGTCTGGGACGACATGGCTCAGGCCTTTGCCAAAAAGTTCCAATACAACATCGACATTTCCCCGGACCGCAATTCCCTTTCAAACCTGAAGAAGAAACCACCTGAAAGTTTCAGGGAATATGCCATTAAGAGCAAGCTGCTAGAGTTAATCCACCCATGGATGACCACGAGCTAATCACTATCTTTCTTCAGGCGCAAGAGCCAGATTACTTTCAAAACATGATGTCCGCAGTTGGCAAATCCTTCTTGGAAGCGATCAAAATAGGAGAAATGGTAGAGAATGGCCTTAAGACAGGCATAATTTTAAGTCAAGTAGCTCTCAAAGCCGCAACTCAGGCTGTCCAGATTGAATCTGATAATCTTAGCGACATGAATGAGAAATATGAAGAAATCATGATGGCATCAGGGTTGAGAAGAGGTCCTAGGAAAACATCTCGAAGGTATGACCAGCCTCGTCTATTTTCGATGATTCCCATGAGCACTACTATCCACCTCAGAACCCACAATACTCTTTTGCTCCACCTGAGTTTGTTGTCCAGCCACCAAGACACCCCAGATGGCGAGCATCACAAAATCTCCACCAGCCTCCACAGTATTTCCAAGTGCCCTATGACCCACATCCAGGCAAGGGGTATAGAGGAGAACAAAGGTTGAAAGATAATTTTACATCAATAGGAGAGTCATATGCAAGCTTGTTTGAGAAATTAAAGCACCATGACATGATTGCACCTATCCCTCCAAATCATGTGGATTCACATGCAAGAAGCTTTGAACCTTCTAAAAGGTGTGAATACCATTCCAATGCCCAGGGGCACGATGTTGAAAGCTCTCGGGATTTGAAAAGAGAAATAGAAAGGATGATCCAGGAAAATCTGATTGTGATCCAAGACAGTGAGACCCAGAATATCACGCAGAATCATTTACCTGCACATGATGATGCACACTTTGTGAGGATGGTGCATGATGATAGGAAGTATGAGAATCCTCACAGGAACTCGCTAACTGAAGTTAATGATTTGGAAATTGGAGAAGGTTCTGTTGACTCTGATGAGAAAATTTGTGGCTAAATATCAAGCTTAGCAATTGAAAATTAATTCCCTCCTCACGAGGAAGGAATCTTGGTAGCTTTTTTTGATGTTTTTCTGTTATCTGGGTTATTTCAGGGTTGTGATCCAGATTTTATTTGTTTTATTAAGTCAAACCCTTCT
>ML423481.1:2095-33535 GCA_005239525.1 Nicotiana knightiana
TTGCATCCGTTTAGCCCCGTTTCCATTTCCAATTCACCTACACATAAAATAAACCCTATTAGGCACATACGACGTGTATTTTATCATTAAAGCTCATAAAATGCGAGGTATATAATGCTTAAAATCACGAATTCTAGCCACTCATCAGCATCTAATTGTTGTTTCAATTTCTTATTGCAATTACCATATTGTCGTTGTCATTACGTGTAGCTTTATAGAGATATTATATTCTGTTATTTTCTACACTTATACTCGCTCAGGTTATTTAGTCCAGTGGGTGTCATGACTGTTCCTCGTCACTACTCCACCGAGGTTAGTCTTGATACTTACTGGGTACCGTTGTGGTGTACTCATACTATGCTTCTGCACATTTTTGTGCAGATCCAGGTATTTGGGAGTCACTCGATCATTAGCTAGTTGTACGGATTTTGCTGTGGAGACTCAAGGTAAACCTGATGCTGTGTTCGCAGGCTTCGGAGTCACCTACTGATGTTGTGTTTATACTGTTTGTCCTTATTTCAAAACAATTGTATTTGTAGACCTCCTAGTAACTCAGTAGAGCTTATGACTTGTACTAGTGATTTTGAGGATTGTAAATTGTATAGATATTTCTATTCCGTATTGTCAGATGTTGGTTAAATACTATTATTATTTCAATGAATGTTAGGCTTACCTAGTCCCTAAGACTAGGTGTCATCGACCTCTTACGGAGAGAGATTTGGGTCGTGACAAGTTGGTATCAGAGCTCTAGGTTCATAGGTGCTACGAGTCATAAGAGAATTTAGTAGAGTCTTGCGGATCGGTACGGAGACATTTGTACTTATCTTCGAGAGGTTGCGGAACTATTAGGACAATTTCACTTCTTTATTTCCTATCGTGTGAGTCTATTGATCTCGGAGTTTGATCTTTTATCATTCTATTCTCTCACAGCTGGTGAGGCCACGAGCTGCAGTTACTGATTACACTGACACCGGAGCAGGCGTTTCTAGGGGCAGAGGTAGAAGTAGAGGCCGAAGAGGAGCACGTGCCGCATCTAGGGCACCTATAAGAGCAGCAACTGAGGAGTTGCTAGTAGATCTGATTGGGAGAAACGTACCGGAGGGGCCTGCTATTACCCCAGGACTCCAGGAGACTTTAGCACAGTTCCTGAGCATGTATGGTACATAGACTTAGGCGGGGTTGATTCCGGTTGCGCCAGCTACTTCACATATCGAGGAGGGGCTCAAACTCCTACCGCCCGTACTCCAGAGCAGCGAGTCCACATTGGTCAGGTTCCAAGTGTCATGGCGACTCAGCATGTGGTCCCAGTTCAGCCCTTGGTTATGGCCGCAGATTCTGAGGAAGAACAGCTTAGACTTGCAAGGTTCAAGAAGTATGACTCTCCTACTTTTGGTGTTTTGGCTTCAGAGGGTGCACATGGTTTTCTAGTGGAGTGCCATTTCATTCTCCTTACTATGGATATTGTGAAGACAAGTGGGGTTGTTTTTATTACGTTCCAGCTTAGGGAAACGGCTTATCAGTGGTGGCGGACATATAAGTTGGGTAGCCTTGCCGAGGCAGCTTCACTTATATGGGCTTAGTTTTTAGAGATGTTCCTGAGAGAGTTTGTACCTCAGTCCCTTTGGGATGCATGGCGCCCAGAGTTTGAGCAGTTGCGCCAATGCACTATGTCAATATCAGAGTATGCCATTAGATTCAGTGATTTGGCCAGACATGCACCTGTTTTGGTCGCTACAGTTAGAGAGCGTGTCCGTAGATTCATTGAGAGGATCGAGCATGACATTCGGTTTAGCATGGCTCGGTAGTTGGAGACGGATGTTTCATTTCAACAAATGGTAGAGATCGCTCGTTGATTGAAGTGCATGTGGGACCAGGAGAGAGAGGGAAGGCGAGGTTAGGAAAGAGAGTACAGGGAGTCTAGGAGGCCTCGCAGACCAGAAAGATCTGTTGGTCTTTATTTTGGAGGCAGGGTACGGGATGGTAGAGGTTTTGTGGATCAGCCAGTTCAGTTTGCACTCCAGGCTTCGCGCGATGTTTCAGGTGTTCATGGGTCTCAGAGTACCCATACTACACAGTTTTCACAGCCACATTAGCAGAGAGGTTGTTTCAAGTGTGAAGATTCCAGCCATATGGTGAGAGAATGTCCCAAACTCCAGACAGATGTGTCGCAGTGGAGTGTTCAGGCGAGTAGAGGGTGCCCAAGGGGGGAGTCCCGACCTGTTGATGTGTTTCATGCAATAGGTCTGAGGTCGTTGCGCCAGATGATGCCATACAAGTACGCTTTTGATTTTTTATGGAGAAGCCTCATTCGTTCTTGTTTCGGTTCTGCTTATCAGGGTGAGTTCTCCTATTTGCTGCTCCACCTATGAGTGAGTTCAAGATTTAGTAGTCTGCTTATGTGTTTTCCCCTGTTGGGAGATTCTATGGTGGTAGCCTGTTTCTATCATTTGTTTTTAATCATTATTGAGAGTTACGAGACTAGAAGTAAATTCCTATTGTCCATTATGATGTGATTTTTAAATAATTTGGTTGTGATTTGTGATTTAGATGCTCTACCAGGGTAAGAGTTCGCTAAGTGTTGTGAGTTGTGATTTTAATGGCGGAATTGAATTAGTAGAAGGTTTCAGTTGGTATGATGTGTACTATACCTGTGATTCAGAGTTGAGGGTGAGACCCTCGCGATTTCATATGATTTGATATGTTTGAACCGGGTTGCGTGCCGCGGTGGAAGTTATATCAGGATGAGATCCTTGTGATTTGTTCATATACCTTGATTCTTCCTTGTAAATTGATTCGTAGGATGGTACTAATAGAGAGTTGTGCATGTCGGGCTTGTTTGATATTTCTCTTATGTGTTTCTCTTTACGTATTCAGTCATTATTGTGGTGTGCTTATTTGATTTTTAGCTTGCGTGGTATATGCCCGGTGGCGTTAGATGTGACTTGCTAATTCAGGTGAATAGATATGAGGTCTTCATGTTTCTTGCATCATTGTCAATGCTCTGGAGGGTTGAAACAGGGTTCTAACTGATATGAGGCAATGGCAGGTGCTGGCATTTATTTCGGGATGCTATTGTGATCAGAGATGTTATTATGTTGGAAGAATACATTCAGTAATTTGATGACTTCGGGACAATTCTTGGCACGTTCGAGGACGAACATTTGTTTAAGAGGGGGGATGTAACGACCCAGCCGGTCATTTTGTGAATTAAAGTTCCATTTCGCGGCATAAGATTTTGAACAGCTTCGTATTATGTGCTATGACGTGCATGCTTGGTCGAGTTCAATTATCGGATGATTCGGAGTCAATTTGGAAGAAGGGTTCAATTTTAGAAGCTTAAGCGATAAGAGTTGACCGAATTTGACTTTTGTATAAACGACTCTAAAATAGTGTTTTGATGATTCTAATAGCTTCATATAGTGATTTTGGACTTATGCGTGCGTCCGAATTTGGATTTGGAGGTCCGTAGGATAATTTGAAGAATTTTGGCACAAATTTCAAAGTTAAAGTTTTGGAAGGTTAAAAGGTTTGACTGGGAGTTGACTTTTTTGATAAGGGGCTCGGATTGTGATTCTGAGAGTTGGATAAACTCCATTATGTAATTTGCGACTTGCATGCAAAATTTGACGTCATTCCGGGTTGATTTGATCTGTTTCGGTACGAGTTTTGGAAGTTGGAAGATTTGAAAGTTCATAAGTTCGATTTTAGGTGAGATTGGTAATTTTGACGTTATTTGATTGTATTTGAGGCCTTGAGTAGGTTGTGTTGTGTTATAGGACTTGTTGGTATGTTCGGACGAGGTCTCGAGTGGCTTGGGTGAGTTTCGAATAGGTTTAGGTTGTGTTTCACTTGTTTTTTATGCTTCGGCGATGTTTCTTCAAGCATAAATGGTACCACATTAAGAAAAAACGCTCCAAATTCATTTTTTTATTGAACCATTAGATCCGTATCGTAATTACGGAGAACAAAGCAAAAAGAATCGTCGAATTTGGACATTGTATGAGGGAGTTATGCTCATTTCCATGTCGGGGAGACTACTGGTTTCTGGTGTGGTTGCACTTGCGAACATTTTTGTCGCAATTGTGATGCCCAGTTCTTAATTGTGAAGGCTTATTCACTTTTTCAAGGGTTCATAATTGCGAACCCTGGATTGCAAATGCGACATCTGCAGTTTGTTTTCAGTTGTGTAATTCGGGTTTTTGCTTCATTTTGTTATATTTTTGAACCCTAGGTCCAAGAATATGAGATTTTGAGATAGGAATTTCATCTACAATCGTTGGGTAAATTTCCTTGATCAATTTCTAAGTATACTTCATGATTTTATTTGAGTTTTAACATCAAAATGGTGAGAATCAAAGAGAAAAGTTGGGAAATTTATAAAATATTTCAAAAATGAATAATGAGGATTTGGAGGGCGATTCGTTATTGGAATTTGACAATTTTGGTATGGTTAAACTCGTATAGGAATTGGTGTTCGTCTTTTGTGAATTTTATCGGGTTTTGAGGTGCGGGCTCGGGGGTTGACCTTTTGATCTTTGTTAAAGATCGAAACTTTATTATCCATAATTGTTTTCTCGAGAAGTTCATTTTAGAGTAACGGTCTAGCTTCTTTGAGGTAAGTATCTTGCCTAACTTTGTGTGGGGGAAACTACCCCTTTGAATTTGAGTCTTTGGTGCTAATTGTGTCATGTGAAGTCCGTGTACGCGAGGTGACGAGCACGTGCTCGGGATTATTTGTGGAAAGTTGACTTTTTAGGGCTCTTAGGTTCTTATGTTCATTAGATATGAAGTTGTTTTGTTTTGTTAAGTTCCCCATTAACTAGTTTCACCTCTACGTGTCTTTATTGGATAATTGATTCATGTTCCACTCTTATTTCCTATTTGACTCTTGTGTGTCTTAACTGAAGTTGTTGCCTCTTCGATTACCATGCCATTATTTCTTAATTGCTTATCTTCATTTCAAATATTATTATCTCTTTTGTAATTTGTTTATCCTTAATTGAGACCATGATTATCCTTTCCGTTGATTATTCTTAATTGTAATTGTCGTGCCTCTTTCGTGAATGCTAAATCCTAAATGAAGTTAGTTATCCTTTATCGTAGTTGCCTTATCCTTATTTAGATTATCGAATCGTGATATCTCCCTTGTTGTTGAATTGTACTTATGTGGAGGTCATTGCTACACAATATATCTTTCTTGTTGAGCTATTTCTAGGTGGTATCGTTATTTTCTGTTGTGTCTTTCCTTATGCATTTGTTTCTTCCGTTTCTTTGAGTTCAGGAATGTCTGAGTTGATTTATTTGATGTACTCTTGTGTTATTATCATTTTTGTTGTTGTACTTGTTGTTGTGATGCACAAGGTTTCTGCTCGTGTGGTTGTTATTTTGATGCACGAGGTTTCTGTCGTGCGGATGTTTTTGTGTTGCACATGGTTTCTGTCATGCTATTGTTACTATTGATATTTGTACATGCGGCGTGACAAGGTGGGATATATATGTGGTTTGCGCGTGTGACGAGACAAGACAGACATTTACTTTATTATTGCACACGTGGCGAGACAATGTGGGATATGTCGGGTATTGATTGTGATGACTTGAGATGGACTGGGGGCATTGTTATCGTTGTTATTTGTGTTGTGGTGTGCCTCTACCCTATGTGAGTTATACGGTGTTCATTTCATGGTGATCATTTCTTATGTGTCATTCATTGTTTCTATTCTTATTAGTTGGCATGAACTATGATAGAACACTGGCACAAGCATACACGTAGTTAATCAGCCCTAACTATTTAAGAAAATGGATCCTGATGTTATTGATCATTTCTATACACCCTCTTCTATTTGCCTATACATGAGAAGGGTTCTATTGGCATGTGAGTCGTCCGTGCATTTATTAGTTGTAATGAAGGCACAAGATACAAAGCTTTTAAGGTTCACGAATTGGGACCCGTGAATTATGAATATTTTGAGGTTCGGTACCTCGTGGAGATTATTGGATAAAACTTGATGTGAAAGTGGTTGTTTTCATCTAGTTGCTACATGCCCTTCTTTTAGTTGTGTTCATCATAGATTGTGTTCAGCTTACTCTACTGTGTTATTACTTGTTGTGTTCCGCTGCTAATTGTTGTTTCTATTTCTTTTTGCAAGTATCATATTATTGTTGACATTACCTGTAGCTTTATAGAGATATTGTATTGTGTTAGTTCTACACTTATACTCGCTCAGGTTATTTATTCCAGTAGGAGTCTTGACTATTCCTCGTCACTACTCCACCGAATTTAGTTTTGATACTTACTAGATACCGCTGTTGTGTACTTACAATACGCTTCTGCACATTTTTGTAAAGATCCAGGTATTTCGGAGTCAGACGATCGTTAGCTAGCTATACGAATTTTGCTGTGGAGACTCAAGGTAAACCTGCTGCTGCGTTCGTAGGCTTCGGAATCACCTACTGATGTTGTGTTTATTCTTTTTGTCCTTATTTCAAAACAGTTGTATTTGTAGACCTCCTAGTAACTCAGTAGAGCTTATGACTCGTACTACCGGTTTTGGAGATTGTAAATTTGTATAGATATTTATATTCCTTATTGTCAGATGTTGGTTAAATACTGCTATTATTTCAATGAATATTAGGCTTACCTAGTCCCTAAGACTAGGTTCCATCACGGCCTCTTACGGAGAGAGATATGGGTCGTGACACCTTTATTCATGCATCATCACTAAATTAGACTTATTCCTCTAATCTTTTATTTCCCTTCTTCTTTACATGTACACTTTGGAGCACATAGAGTCTTAATTAATTTGAGACTCTTGCAATGGAGTCTCAAAAGGAGACCCGACTCCCCACCCAATCATGGAGTCGTCACATTCCATCTTTGTTTACCTCAAAAATACGAGTAAAAATTAAATTTGATTTGTGGTTTTAAAGATACGTTATCTAGTTTAATACCAATTAATAAGCAAGTAATATAAGGTGTAAATGAAAGGAATAAATGAACCAAACCAGTGTTACTTAAGCAGTAGCGACCTCGAGCTCGGTGACCTCGAGGTGAACCAAGAACAATAAAGCAATAATAAAGTTTAAAGGGCAATTCTGATGAACAATGAGCGGAAAGTAGAGAGTATATTCTTTGCTAATGATTAGATGATCTTTACAAATGATTGGGGTCCCTTTATATAGGAGGGAAACCTTGAATAAGGTACATTTCTATTTACAGTAAAGAATATTATTGGGACAGTAGTATAACTGCCTAGTACGGATTGTACTAATTCGCACAAATCTTATTCTGAAATTTACGCCATGATCTTGGGGACGTGGCGAGAATCTTGTTCTTCCCTAACAAACTCATAACAGTACTATTTTGGAATTGGCCGTACTCGGATCAGATTATCTTCGTCACTTAGGTCTACGGGCCTCTTATTTTTCCTTCGAGCTCGAGATTGGTCTTTATCGAACCTCAACCCTCGATGTGACCTCTCGAGCCTACAAATTGGGCCATATGATTTTGACCGTGTACAGATAGTCCCCGCGTTTCTTAGAATGAAATGACAAGGAACGATTTGATTCTCGACCCTTCAATTCCCCAACCATGATGTCAGTCTCGTGATGTCAGCAACTAGTGTGACTGAAAGGTCGCGAAAGGTCGCGTTTGCATAGCTTTCCAAAGGCCATTAATTGAAAACGGTTGATTGGTCAGTTGTTTGGCTTCTTTAACACACTTGAGTGACCTCTATAAATAGGCCCACTCCTCCACTTTGCAAACTTTACTTAAACTTTTACTTCACAAAGCTTTCATAGAACTTCATTAGCTTCTTCAATCTCGGAGCTCACCGTTCTCTTCAACTTGTGCCTATTTCATCACCAATTTCTTTTCTTCTTCTGAATTTCTCAACAACAATGGCCAAAACTTCTAAGACAGTTCCTCAGAAAGAGAAAGCATTTGCATCATCACGCCAATCCAAAAGAAAAATGGTGGTACCACCTCGTATGAAGGAGTGCATTCCTGGGCCTTGTGAAACATCTTCCAATTTTAAAATCGACAAACCTACTTCAGTCCTGGGTCAATGTGAACCTATGTCTCGGTATATCAGCTTGATAACTGAACCCGGACTCAAGAAGGTGAAGGAAGATTGCAATTGGGAGAATAAAGACGTGGTGATCCCTTCCCCCGAAGAGGATATTACTACTCATAAAGCAGGGTAGCTGAGTGTGTATACCTATCCATTCACACTAGGTCCTGTAGATCCTTCTCTGATCCCCATAGACCCAGTCATTCTCGACTTTTGCCAACAATACCAAGTGATGCTTGGTTAGAATTCCCCCTCCTTCTGGCGAATCGTCAATATAATTAGATACTTCTCGAGAAAGGTCGAGGGGATGTCTTTTACCCTCAACCATCTGATCATGCTATACATCCTTCGTATTTATCGAGGTGACCTGATAAAGCTGCAACACCTATCCTTGAAGTCTTTCTTCTCCAGCATTGATGAGGACAAGGACCGAGGATAGATGAGCCGATTTGTCCAAATCAAGACCTCCGACCTGATTCCTGCTAAGAGGATGCCATTCCCCGAGGACTGGAACATGAAGGTAAGTACTGGTTTATCAATGATGATTTAATACTCTGTTGTTTTTGCTCTTTCTCGAACTAATATCTTTATAATGATGCAGTTGACCTTGGTTTCCTGGTGCGGTTTCAGACCTCCCGGGCTGGGTTCAGCAACTGACCTCTACTTCTTCATACGCCGAGCGCAGCTGGTGTGACTTGGCCAAAGGTCGATGGGAGGCCAAAAACCATGGTGAGTTATATTATTTTCACATTTATGTTCCTTGGTGAGATACTTACTCTTTCTTTTACACAGGCCTCAAAGATGCCGTTGCGATAAGGCTGCCCCCGCCTGGTAAGGAAGAAAACCCAAAGCCTACCAAGGAAAAAAAAAAGGAAGGAAAGGTCGTCTGCGAATTCCTCGAAGTCAAAGGAAAGCAAGCTTCGAAAGCCTAAGGCCGATAACGTGGCCCTATCTCCAGAAACGGCCGAACGTCTTCGTTCTGAGAACGAAGAGAGAGACGGCGCAGAGGGTGAAGATGATGGCTGCCCGTTGGTAGCTCGAAAAAGAGGAAGCACTGATGCTTCAAAGGCCGCTAAACCGATGGTGACAGATGCGGTTCGGTCTCGAGCCGAAGAAATTTCTTAGGGGAGCTCAAGCAGTGTCCCCGAGCCATCAAGTGACAAGAGTGCGCCTCGTCCCTGAGAGCACTTGGTTGATGAACTCGAAGAGCCTAACTCCAAGGCCCTCCAAAGATAGGATAATGCCCCGAGTGATTCATTCGGAATAATCAATGTGGACGACTCTTCGTCGGGCCCAGTGTTCTCTGAGAGGGAAATACGAGATGCCTAGGCGATGAGGACTTCGGATGTGGGAACGTCCCACGGGGAGAACAACATCTTTCGGAGTACCTTGTGGGAATCTAGGAGGGCCCCGATCTTGATGCGTCGTTCATTTTTTATGAGGCCGAAAAGCTTCTTAAACAGGTAAGCTTTGTCCTCATAACTACATTTCGAGTTTGATTTTTTCCCTCCTAAGACTGACCCATTTTCTTTGTGAGAAGGCTGTGTCGCTTTACAATCAAGCATTTTCCAAGTCTCGTGCCGAGCTTGGCCGATGTGAAGCTGAGTTCAAAAAGTGCATGGCAAAGATGGACAGCCTTAAGGCTCTCTACGCCAAAAGAGATGGGAGATCAGTGATCTTTGAGCCGAGTTAGCGAAGGCCCATCAACAACAAGCTGAGCTTTGTGAACAAGTAATATAGCTTTTGAGGGTCTATTTCGTTTTTACTTGATTTGGTGACTAACACTTCAATTCTGTAGTTCCAGCAGAGGGGCGAGCTGGTAGAGGAGCTCAAGATGAAAGAGGTTGAGACCTTTGGGTGAAGGCAAAATATGGACCGTCTCGCCTTAGAGAGAGATACACTTAGGGAACAACTGACCTCAGTTGAAAACCAGCTTAAAAGTGCAAAGGAGGAAAGCTCGGCCTGGAGCCGCAATACCGAAGAGCTCGACGCTAAATCGGCCGCTGAGCTTGCTAAATCCAAATCCGAGGTTGAGGCATTCGTGTCCTCGTATCGAGATGAAGCCGATGCTGCTTGCCCCCCCCCCCCCCCCCTTTCCTCCCCTTTCAGGTCGGTCAGGTTATTCAACATTATTGGGACAACTCATTTCTTTTTGGGAAAGGGATAAGGAATTGAAGAGTCTCCACCTAATGATTTTAAGGTACATTAGGGCACCTATTAAGTGTCATTTATAAACATTGATTAAATAACCAGAGATAGGGTAAGGGCTTGAAATTAATTCAAGGGAAAGGTGTTAGGCACCTCTTAAAGTCCAAGACTGTGGTTCCCAGCCAAACAAGCTTTGTGAATTTTAAAACAGGTAGCACATAAGCAAACAAAACATATAGGTAAACAAATAAAGATTTTGGGAAGATTCGTAGTCTAAGCACACGTATGTGCTAAAGTTTTAAAAGATTTAAAGTCTAAAAATACATATACAAGGTTTGAAAGAGTTATGATCTAAACACACATATATAAGGGATAGGGGGTCCTAGGTTGTTTATCCTATAGGATCACATCGGTACAATGCCCGGTAATAACTCCTCAGAAGAGGGGCTGCACGTTGCATTAGCGAATCGGTCATCATATCCATATCTACCCTTCCCCACCCCTTAGCGGTTATTAAAGCGAGTGTTGTTTAACGATCTCTATGTGTGTTGTTACCCGTCCCTTCTTAATGGCCCTAGAGGGATTTAAGACCTCTACCTATAGGCAGTTCTAGACAGACCCTTAAGGTTGAAAGGAGTTACTAGGGTACATGCAAGAACATATAGGATTTGAACAGATAAAATAGGAAAAAAGCAGTTAAGAGGCTTAGATTTACCTCCACAGATAATGCACATAAGCAGCACGTCTCAAACACAAACAAGGGCAGTATTATTAAGTAGGATCCTAAAACATTATACCTAAGTGAAAATCAGAACACAGAAGATATGCAGCTTCGATTTTATAAACACAGAAGCAGGACCTAATCAGTTTGCCTATTGAGTTTAAACCTGTTAACCATTAGGCAGTAAACACAAAGAAACAGTCTTCCAGTTTTTAAAGAGATGGATTACCTAAGGCTTTCCTAGGCGTGGGATTGTGCATAATAATTACCAGAATTGTTAAAAATAGTTCAGAAGTTGTTTTACCTAAAAGCATGTTGTTCTAGGTGTTGCAAAATACAGGGATTATCACCATTTTATTAAAACAGGATGATCAAATATGAGACTGTCTTATGTCATTTTTCATGCATCAGTAGTTTAACCTTAGTGTGACTGGGCGAGATCCTAAAGCATGGTATCTACTATGCACATAGAGATGCAGAATGGTTGCAGAATTCTTAAAGCATGATTTCTAAAGGCACAGGAAGTTACAGCATAATTTCAGGATGTGCAGGAGCAACATTTTTTGTTCTGATGCTAATATTTAGCCCTGAAGCAGGATTTCTAAGTGACATATAGGGTGAAATGAGATGCTGAAGCAGTAAACCTAAAACATGATATCTAATGCATGACATGCTTAGAATGTATTGGTCCTAAACATGGATTCTAATGTACATATAGGAAATGTAAGCCTAAGGCATGGTTTCTACCCCTTGATATTGATAACATATATAGATACCCTCCCATTTTCATTAGCCATCCCCAATATCTGTTTACAAATAATTATTACAGACCAGCTGAGTAAATTACATAAATAGATAAAGGAAAAGAAGAAGTTAAACTATATGGAGCCTGAAAAACAAGCCCAGATTCCCAGAACCTCAAGTTCTCAAATGTTTCAAAGCCTTTTTCTTTCCAGGTGTGTCAGAGTTCTCTAAGGACCTCAAGGGATCCCAAGAAGTGCTCACACCTAGATTTCATAACCATAATTGAGTAAGTGCAGTGTGGAAGGGCCAGCCCCATTGCACCAGAGTTCAGAGGGATCTCATAGGAATCTCAAGGCAGACATACACTGGAGGGGCAGAACCTAAGGACCTACGAGTAGAGTGAGAGTGCTTGACATAGTTTTGAAAAGGTTTTAATAGGAAAGGCATAGTTTGGAAAAGACTTAGTTGAAACAGTTTTATAAAATAGGAGAGTTGTTTAGTAGAAAAACAGTTTGTAGACAAGAGTAGGACAATTAACAAATAGTAAACTAATTACAGCACAAACAGATTTAGCACACTCAAATCACAGTCCTTCATACAGGGGTGATGGGAATTGGGGACACATAGAGCACATAGTATACATGATCATAGAAGTTCTTGTAGGGGGTTTATAGGGATTAGGGGATAGCTAATGGTATCAACACAGCATGAATTTTAGAATCAACACAGAATCAGACAACTTAGGATACAAATTGCTTTGCAAAGAAAGGCCCATGCTAGAAAATAGGTAAACTTGAGATAGGGCAGATCATATTGGGACATACTATAAGGGGGTAACATATTCATAAGCATACTGATCCTAAAGGGGAGTGGGGCATAACATAATATGTCGGATGAACAATGATGTACACATGTCAATTACATGTTGAACAGCAAAACCAAAGATAGAAACAGATCAGAAACATAATAAACTGAAGTAGTAACAGAAACATATTGGTTTTGGGACTTGAATTGAAATCAGAACATACCAGTAAGGGGATAGTAAACACAAAGTGAAGGATAGGAGAGCACAATAATTAGCATTGTCTTGCAGCCAGCTAATTCAGAACAGTAGTAAGTAAGTTACAAAGAAAGTAAAAGAGCAGAAAAGCTTTGAGTATGAGAGAGAGATTTTTGAACTAATGTGTTCGTGTGTTTTGAACCAGTGAAAGAGCAATGTATATATAGTTTGAAACTAGGTAGAGAATAAGGTAAGAATCCAAGTCATGCAGTGATTGGGGAATTAGAGTCAATTAGCATCAAAATCAATGTAAGTACTCCCTTCAATTAAGGAGCTAATTTTGAACGATAACAGACATGCAACAAATAAGGAAAGACACCATATGGCTGGAATATAACACAATAAGAAAATAATCTCAGCACAGTACCAGTACAGAACATGTAATTGAGGCTAGGTACAGAAAAGTCTAATTAAGGAAACAATCAGTAAGAACCAACTAATAATCGTCAATCACATAATAAAGTAAGAAAATAGTTTACAGGTTGGAAATCCGTAAAGACATCATCACAGGAAATCATTAAAAGGTGTTAATCATAGAAAATTAGGAATTCAAATGGGAACAGTGCTGATTAAGGGGAGAGTTAACACAAAATTTTATGAACAAATGGAATATACACATAGTAGGCAAGAAGAAGCAAAAAAAAAATCAGAAACCCTAATGGACACAGTGGTACAAATCACGTAGAATCAGGGATTCAAACTGGGATATAGTGATGATAAACATAAACCTCTGAGAGTTAGCGAGGTAAGAACATAATAGGCGGAAATAGGCAGAATCAGAAACCCTAGTAAGTTGAACAGGGTGAAAATCACAAGAATATTCAGATTAATCGAAGTAGATTCATCAGAATCAAATATGCAAACAATTTTGAGAGAACGAACAGTAAAGATAAACTTAGAATCCAAACAAAGTGTCAGAAAGTTGGGGATTTTAGCATAACTAGTTATGGTTAAGGAAAAACTTAACAAAATCAGTCGAAGCACATGAGAAATCAGAGGATTAAACACTCAAAAATCAGAAAGCATTTTGAAGAAAAGGATTTTTCAGAAACCCTAGTTTTGGAAGATGACAAGCCACTTCAAAAAATCAGAAGAATCTTCATAAAACAAGTAAAAATAAGTTCGAACCATCTCAGATCTGTACAGATCTGAGAAGTTCAAGAGATGAGATTAGGTTTTTTAGAAAAACAAAACATAGAGATGAAGACATAGGCTTAGAAACCCATAGGTTTAAAGCGAAACAGGTAGATCTTACTCAAAATCAAGCCATGGTGGCTTGAAACAGGCAAGACGGGCCAAAGGTGTAAGCGGGCTGACCCTAGTCCCTCGAGGACCTTAGAGATGGAGGCACTAGCATAGGAAATGCCATTTGAGGCCTGGAGGTGGTGAGAGACCACCATGATCGACGACAGATGAGTGACGGCGAGAGAGAGTTAGGGTTAGGTTAGAGAGGATTTGAGAGAGAAGGAAGATGTGTAACGACAGAGTGAAAGAGAAATATGCGAGGGGAAGGGGGTAGTCGTTAGGTTAAACTAGGAAGGAAATATCCTGGACCGTTGATCAAAAATGATCAACATCTAGGGTTTGGCAGATTTGGGTCGGGTAATATTAGAATTTGGGCCTGGGGTATTGGGTTGATTTAATTGGGTTTGGTTCTGGTTTAACTTAGGCTACAATTGAAATGAAATTAGGTTGTTTGTTAAATACCCAATTCAAATTAATTAAAATAGTTTACACAATAGCTAATAATTATAAAAATGAATTTCATGCGTATAAAATAGTTTGAAATGATTACTTAGTATTTTATAAATGCAAATGACTAATTTCTGGTAGAAAATAGTGCAAAATTATATGTTTGGGCTATAATTGCAAAGTTATTGCAATTATAGCCAAAAGATGCCAATTTGCCTAATTATGAAATAATTGGGTCTAATTTGGACCATAAACAATAAATTAAATCAAGAGATGCTTTTGAAATCATTTGTGATATAATTTTATAATTATTTATTGAAAATAAATACTGGACAAATTAATAGAAATGTAGGAAAATAATAGAAAAATACCAATTGCTATTAATGCATGACTTTGAAGGAATATATGCAATTTAAAAAAATATTTTTTGGGAAAAATGGGTATCAACAACTACCCTTCTTTACCCGGAAAGGATGAAAGAGTTTGTCGGGTAAAGACAAATGGCCAATTTGATCGAGCGAAACGGTTTGGAAAGCTTTAGGCCGCACACTGGCTTCTGAACTGCCTACATATCCCTGGTTTTACAGGAATCAGGCCGCATGTAGTTCTGAATCCATCGGGAAGTATACCGGTGAAGTCATCACAATAACGGGCGCAACATCTAGGGCTAGATGAATGAACGGTTCTAAGGAAGAGGTTAGGTTTGATATGGCTGGGAGAACTGGAGCGGGATTGCTCTTGTGGGGATAGCAGTCGCTTGTCGGGTTACCTGCGAATAGGAATACTACAAGCATATATTGTGCATAAATTCAAACATGATGCAGGTTCCCGTTGGACTATGAAAGTTGTCTTTGGACGGTTAGGGATGACGTCCTTAGACCATGATGTCCTGGGCTATGAATTGTTTGATGAGAGATTCGCATGCCATGAAATGATGTTCTCGGGCCATGAAGATGGTGCCTCTCAACTATGACGCCATTGAATAATGATATGAAAATTTGAGAGAGATCCTTAGGACATGACATGGTGTCTTCCGGCTATGAGGATGGTGCCGTTAGACTATGACGCCTTTGGATAGGTTGGCGATATTTCAGCCCATGAAATGCAATAATATGACTTCCACAAGGCAGAGCTTACTCTTGGGAAATGGAAGACAAAGTTGAGCCCGAAAGAGAAGCGAAGTGAGTAATGCTCGAGAGATAGCCTTAGTCTCGGTGAAAAGCAAATTGGAGGGAGAGCTTAGCCTCATGTAAGTAATACAGAGCTTAGTCTCATGTAGAGATATGGAAGGAAAAGATTAGTCGTATGCAGAATGAAGGCAGAGATTAGCCTTATGCAAGAGAAGGCAGAGATTAGCCTTATGCAAGAGAAGGCAGAGATTAGCCTTATGCAAATGGAGGTAGAGCTTAACCTCATGCAGAATGCGGGAAAGAGCTTAGTCCCATGCAAGATGAATCAGATGAAGGTAGAGCTTAACCTCATGCAGATAGGAAGGCAGAGATTAGCCTTATGCAAATGGAGGTAGAGCTTAACCTCATGCAGAATGCGGGAAAGAGCTTAGTCCCATGCAAGATGAAGGCAAAGATTAGCCTTATGCAAATGAAGGCAGATATTAGCCTTATGAAAATGAAGGTAGAGCTTAACCTCACGCAGAATGCGGGACAGAGCTTAGTCTCATGCAATATGAAGGAAAAGATTAGCCTTATGCAAATAAAGGCAAATATTAGCCTTATGCAAAATGAAAACAGAACTTAGCCTTATGCAGAATATTAAATAGTAAATGACAGTAGAATTTCTTAGCTGGCAGCAGGCTTTGATATTGTAATTGTTGTGAGTATTGTGACTACGGAGCATTGTTTGTTCATGCTGATAGAAAATGTCGGCAAGTGGGATGGTTTCGAGGATTGTGATTTTGAACATGTTCGTTCTTTGTTCCTGCATCCAAAGAAAAATCGTGAGTTCTGTAGATGGGGGAGGTTGATTTGTGTCTCCGCTGGCTTCACTTACTTCGCTCTACTTGGTCTGATGATTCTGTTTACGTCATTGGGGTAACGTTTGCTAAACTGATCTATATTTTGAAAATGTGCATGATTTTATAAAGACAAAAATATATTTTAAGAAATTTACATGAACCGGTGACCGTGACATGGTTCAAGACATTGCAACCACTCATGCTACGAAATTTTGAGGGTCCTCCTCAAAATTCTGCCCCAGTTTGATGGTTGATGATTCTGACCGTTGTACATGTTGCGATCAGCTGAACTTACTTCGGAATTTTGAGGGTCCTTCTCAAAATTCTCCCCATTTCCAATTGCGGGGGAAATGAGATTTTTATTGAATTATGACCGAACCCATAGGGCTGCCTACGTATCCCCTCTTAAGCGGGAATCAGGTCAGGCGTAGTTCAATTTACATTATTGAAGAAAAGTATAGAAAGTTACACATAATATCATTTGACTGCATCTGAATTGATTGGCTTTGGCAAAACTTCTTCGTCCATTTCTGCAAGTATGAGAGCTCCTCCTGTCAATACTCGGTGAACCATATACGAACCTTACTAGTTGGGAGAAAATTTCCCTTTGGCTTCATCTTGATGTGGAAAAATCTTCTTAAACACCAGATGCCACGGTGTGAACTTTCTTGGCTTGAATCTCTTGTTGAAGGCTCTGGACATTCTATTCTGATAAAGTTGACCATGACATATTGCATTCATCCTTTTCCCATCTATGAGGGCTAACTGCTCGTAGCGGCCTTTTATCTATTCTGCGTCGCTGAGCTCAGCTTCTTGTATGATTCTTAAGTAAGGGATCTCCACTTCGGCAGGAATAACAGCTTCCGTACCACAAACCAGTAAATAAGGAGTTGCCCCAGTTGATGTGTGGACTGTGGTACGGTATCCCAGTAAGGCGAATGATAATTTTTCATGCCACTGTTTGTGCTTTTCTATCATCTTTCTCAATATCTTTTTGATGTTCTTGTTGGCGGCTTCCACAACTCCATTCATCTTTGTCTATAGGCTGTCGAATTCTTGTGCTTGATTTTAAAAGTCTCGCACATGGCTTTCATCAGATCACTGTTGAGATTGGAGCCATTGTCGGTGATGATTGACTCCGGAACCCCGAACCGACAAATGATACGGTCACGGACAAAGTCTGCCACGACTTTCTTAGTCACTTTGTATGATGCCGCTTTGACCCATTTGGTGAAGTAATCAATAGCTACTAGGATGAACCTGTGGCCATTTGAGGCTGTGGGCTCGATTGGTCCAATAACGTCCATTCCCCAGGCGATAAACGGCCAAGGTGAGCTTGTTGCATTGAGCTCATTTGGGGGTACCTTTATCATATCTGCATGCACCTGACATTTATAGCATTTCCGGACATATTAGATGCAGTATGTTTCCATGGTCATCCAGAAGTAACCGGCTCTGAGTGTTTTCTTTGCTAAGACAAAACCATTCATGTGTGGGCCACAGGTCCCAGCATGTATCTCTTCAAGTAGTCTGGAGGCTTCCTTTGCATCGACACATCTTAATAATCCCAAGTCAGGAGTCCTTCTGTACAGGTTTACTCGGCTGACAAAGAAATTATTGGACAATCTCCGGAGCGTGCGTTTCTGAGTGTGATTTGCAAGCTCTAGGTACTCTCCCTTTGACAAGTATTCCCTAATATCGTGGAACCATGGTCTTCCGTCTGCTTTTTCTTCAACATGGGCACAATATGCCGGCTGGTTATGGATCTTCACTGGAATAGGATCAATGAAGTTCTTATCTAGGTGTTGTATCATGGATGATAGAGTGGCCAATGCATCGGAAAACTCGTTATGAACTCTGGGGACGTGCCGAAATCATGTCTTTGTGAACCTTTTCCTCAATTCCTGCACATGGTGTAAATATGGCAATATCTTGGGATTCATGGTAGCCCATTCTCCTTGTACTTGGTGTATTAGCAGATTTGAGTCACTAATTACTAGCAACTCTTGGATATTCATGTCAATGGACATATTGAGCCCTAAGATGCAGGTCTCATATTCTACCATATTGTTGGTGCAGGGAAATCTGAGTTTGGCAAATACCGGGTAGTGTTGACCTGTTTCCGATATCAGGACAGCTCCAATGCCGACTCCTTTAAAATTGGCTGCTCCGTCGAAGAACATTCTCCACCTATCATAGGATTCTGCAATGTCCTCCCCTATGAATGACACGTTTTCATTGGGAAAATACATTTTCAAGGGTTCGTATTCTCCTCCCATGGGGTTCTCGGCAAGATGATCTGCCAGTGCTTGCCCCTTGACCGCTTTCTGAGTCACATAGACAATGTCGAACTCACTCAGTACGATTTTCCATTTGGCAGTTTGCCAGTGGGCATGGGCTTCATAAAGATATATTTCAAGGATCCATCCTTGATATGAGATACGTTGTGTAGGCACAGAAGTAATGTCTAGCTTCTGGGCTACCCAGGTTAGAGCACAGCATGTACGTTCTAGTAGAGAACATCGTGCCTCGTGTGGAGTGAATTTATTACTCAGATAATAAATAGCCTGTTCCTTTCTTCCTGTCTCGTCGTGCTGCCCCAGAACGCAGTCAAAAGCTCCATCTAATACCGCAAGGTAGAGTGGCAAGGTCTACCGGGCTCTGGCGGGACCAATACTGGTGATGTTGACAAGTATTCCTTGATTCTGTCGAAATCTTTCTGACAATCATCGGTCCATTCGGTCGCAGCATCTTTCTTCAGCATCTTGAAGATTGGTTCACATATAACCGTGGACTGGGCTATGAATCGGCTGATGTAGTTAAGGCGTCCCAGGAAACTCATCACAGCTTTCTTGTTCTTTGGCGGTGGCAATTCTTGGATGGCTTTGACCTTTAAGGGATCCAGTTCTATTCCTTGGCGGCTGACGATGAACCCGAGAAATTTTCCAGCAGGAACCCCGAACACACAATTCGCGGGTTTAATTTCAAGCTGTACTTTCGCAACCTGTCAAAGAATTTTCTCAAATATGCTGTATAGTCGGTGGCTCTCTTGGACTTGATGGTGACTTCATCCACATACACCTCAATTTCTTTGTGTATCATATCATGAAAGATAGTGGTCATAGCTCTCATATAGGAGGCCCAGCATTCTTTAGGCCGAACGGCATCATCTTATAACAGTAGACTCCCCATGGCGTGATGAAAGTCGTCTTCTCAGTGTCTTCTTCGTCCATCCAAATCTGGTGGTAACCAGCAAAACAATCCACGAACTATTGAAGTTCATGTTTTGCACAATTATAAATCAAGATGTGTATTTTCGGGAGAGGAAAATCATCCTTCGGACTGGCCCGGTTGAGATCCTGGTAGTCAACACAAACTCTGACCTTTCCATCTTTCTTGGGTACTGGCACGATGCTGGCTAACCATGTCGGATATTCAACTACCCTGAGAACATTGGCATTGATTTGCTTGGTAACTTCCTCTTTGATTTTCAGACTCATATCAGGCTTGAATTTTCTGAGCTTCTGCTTTACCGGCGGGCACATTGGATTGGTTGGTAACTTGTGAGCCACAATGGATGTANCCGTACAACCATGCAAATATGTCTTCATACTCTTTCAAGAATTGTGTGTATTCCACTTTCTCTGATGGCGATAGATGAATGCTGATACGAGTTTCCTTGACAGTTTCCGAATCTCCCAGGTTGACTATCTCGGTTTCATCCAGATTGTACTTAGGTATATTTTCAAAATCCTCAACTTCTCTGATAATTTTATCGGATATGGTATCTTCTTCTTCTGAATCACTGTCCTTTTGTTGCGTTGTCTCATTTCATGTCACATGCATTGGTTCATCAAGATAGGAAATAGTAATGTTGTAATATAAAATAATGAGAGAAAATGATAATAAATAAATATAGATTCGTTGAAACATGGAAGTGATTTTTGAATGTTTTGGAACATTGGATATTTTATTGGAAAATGCAAAAGATGGAAATGCATAAAAGGAAATCATTAGCAAAATGAAATAAACAATGCTTGTTCAGCCTTGCTACCCCGGGACTCGTCGGGTCCTAGATGGTTTGACAGTCCAATTCTTGAGGAATGATCCCTTACTCACGGCTTGGATGGTAGGGCCTTTCTCTTCCTCTTCCTCTTCCTCTTCCTCCTCCTCAATAATAACACAACAGTCCATGTCACCATCTTCCAGGAATAGATCTTTCAAGGCTGCCAGAGTTTTTCTCCTTCTGACCCCCATATGATATCAGCTTGCCGGAAAGTCTGCTCCAAATGTGGTATAGACTGTTCCAATGGATAGTAGGGACCGCGCCACGGTGGCGACCAGTCTTCATACTCCTGCCAAGTGTATTTGTATCCCAGCCAAAAAGTAGTGCCATGGTGCTTCAATTGTATTGGGTTGGAAATCCCCTGAAGATTTTTCCCGAGTCCTCTTCCAGGCTCGTATCCACTCCAGTTCAGTATGCTTTTGATCTTACTATCCCACCATTTGTCTTTATCCACTGCATTGACCCGTTCAATGAGGTGGTAGGTTTCTCCACCAAGCCTTCTTCCACCTTCAATCACCGGGATGGTCTGGCGACCATAGATAGGATTGCTTCCGTCTCTGTGGATGATTACTTCCTGGTGGTTCCATTCAAATTTCACTACCTGATGCAATGTTGATGCCACAGCCCTAGTGCCATGTATCCATGGGCGTCCCAACAACAGATTATAGGATGCCGATATGTCTATCACCTGAAATTCAATTTCGAACCTGCAGACAAAGATTGATTTCACCGATGGTAGACCTCTGAGAATCGTCGAAAGCCTTTACATTCATAGATCCTTCTTTGATCTCGTGCAGTCCCTTGTCCAATTTCTTAAGTGTTCTCAACGGACAGATATTGAGGCTGGATCCACCGTAGATCAAAATCATGGTGATGAAGTAGTCCTCACATTGCACAGTGATGTGTAGTGCTTTGCTGTGACTTAGCCCTTCAGGCGGCAGCTCTTCCTCGTGGAAAGTGATCTTGTGACTCTACAACACTTGTCCTACCATATTGGCCATTTCTCCACTAGTTATGTTATTTAGCACATATGCTTCGTTCAGCACTTTCATCAAAGCATTCTTATGTGTTTATGAATTCTGCAGCAATGACAGAATGGATATCTGGACTGGAGTTTTGTTCAGTTGATCGATGATTGAGTATTCCCTGGCATGCACCTTCCTCCAAAGATCATCGGGGCCTGTCTCAATGACGGGTGGCCTGTTGGAAGCATTCTTTCTAGACTCTACCAAGTGTTCAGGTGTCTAGACCCTGCCAGTCCTTGTCATCCCCTGTGCAGCACCAGCTTCTTCTATCTTGACTTTACTTTTCCTTCTTGCTTCAGCCGTGTGATCCCAAGGTACGGCCTTGTCGTTGAAGGGTGGCGTGGTTGACACTATCACTGTGATTGCTACAGCTACTTTCACTTCAAATGGAATGGGTACCTTAGCAGGCGGCATAACTTCAACCTCGAACGGCGAATGTGTGTTTACAGGTGGTGTCGTTTCAAACTTGAATGGGAGTGATGCAGTAACCTCGACGTCTCCAGATGGCTGAATTTGGACTATAATGGTATTAAGAGTGACTGCTAGCTTCTTTGGGTTATCACTTTCTATGATTAACCCGATCGACCCCTCTGGGTCCCAATATTCTTCCATCTCTATCATGTTGACACCCCTATGGTCTGGAAGTGGATTGTTGCAAACATTGGGAGCAGCTTCTTTTTCCTGGATGACCTTGTTATTGATCATAGACTGGATCTTATCCTTCAGTGAGCGACATTCATCAATTGTATGCCCCTTCATGCCGGAATGGTATGCACAGGTTTTATTTGGGTTGAACCATTAGGATGGATTTTCAGGGGTTACAGCAAGGATAGGAGTAACATAACCAGGAGCTTTTAATCTTTCATACAGCTGGTCGATAGGTTCAGCAATGGCAGTGTATTTTTTAGGAGGTCTGCGATCAAAGTTGGGTCGAGGTCTCGAAAAATTTTGGCGAGTAAGGGGCGATTGAAAGTGAGATGGCTGAGAGTTGTAGGTATGATAACCAGGAGCTAGTTGGGAATATCTGGGGGAAGTAGGCTGATATGTAGGCGGTGGAGATGGCTGATATATTGATGAAGGTGCTGACTGATAGGTGGGCGAGGGTGCTTGATAGGTGAGTTGGGAAGTTCTGTATACCAACGGGGATTTGGGTCCCTGTGCAACCATTACCGTTCCTGCATCTTTCTTCTTGGATATACCACCAGACTGCAAGGATTTGTTGGTGGCTTGTAGGGCCTCAAAGTTAGTAACCATTCCACTCTTGATACCTTCTTCAGTTCTCTCACCCAGCTTGATGATGTCACAAAATTTATGGTTTTCAATCACCATTAACCTCTCATAATAGTGTGGGTCTTGCGCCCGGACGAAGAATTTTTTCATTTGTTCTTCCTCTAGGGCAGGCCTGACCTTGGCTGCTTCATATCTCCAGCGAGCGGCATACTCACGAAAAGTTTCGGTGGGATTCTTTTTGAGGTTCTGGATGTAGAACACGTCTGGTACATTCTCTGTATTGAACCTGAATCGGTCCATTAGGTCTGATGCCATACTTACCCAGTCGGACCACTTCTTAGGGTTTTGGCTGATGTACCAAGATAAAGCATCTCCTGTGAGGCTCCTCATGAACAATTTCATGCGAATCTTCTCGTCTCTTCCTACTCCAACCAATTTATCACAATAGGTCCTCAAATGGACCCTGGGATCACCTGTATCATCGAACATTTCGAACTTAGGAGGTTTGTAACCCTCCGGTAGTTCAACATCGGGCTGTATGCAGAGATCTTCATAGTTCAACCCTTCGACTCCCTTGTTTCCTTCAACGCCCTGAACTCGACTAGTCAGCTTCTTGAGTTCCTCGGCCAAATTCTTAACGAGCATATCCTTCTCACTGGATTCAGGTCTGTAAGCAATGTGTTGGGTGGAGTGAGGTAGAGTCTCCACGTATATGGGGTTGTTCTGATGACCTGGTGTTTGAGCATAAAGGTGGTCACTTGTGGAGTCTTGTGGTTCAGGGATAATTAGCAGGGTATTTATTGGAGCGTGGAAAGTGTTGTGCTGGGGTTGTGGTGGGATAATTTGTTTTTTCGGTGGAGTTGTATGATTATGAGTTGTGGGAGGGTTCTGTTTGTTTGGGGTGTTCTGAGGAGGTATGGGATTTTGAATGACATCTGGGACACTGAGTGGGAAGGATAAATTTGCCAAGTTCCGGACATGCTCAAGCTCCCTTTGGAGTTTCAACAACCTTTGCTCGAGTTGTAACATAGCATAATTATGAACCTGAGTACCTTGATTTTCAAAAGCTTCTGTTCATTCCATTGGCGTTGTGTTTTCTAGTCTGATGTTGCCCAAATCTTCCAGTTTGCCTTTGCCTTTGCCTTTAAGTGGACTGGGAGGAGGAGAAGGTGGAGGGCCCCTGGATCTTTTGTGATATGATGATGATGCCAGAATGCACGAACCAACCTTTGGGGAGGGGAATAATCAAAAGAGAAACAAAACAAAAATAAAAAGTAGCCAAGTCAGTGAAGATCATGAGAAAATATTGTGGTATTTAAACACATATGCGGGAATAAAAGTGTGTCCTAATTTGGGAGCCTCGTTATGCCCGAGGTAGGCCTAGCGACAATTTGATTTTGGAGAACTTAGATGCAAAATGCCTCATTTCATTAATGTAAAATAGACGAGTCCAAAACGACACTAAAATAATGAGCAGGAAACAAAGTCACTAATAGAACTTGGCCTTATTACATTGGTAAAAGCAATGAAAAGGAAACCTAGACTACTTAGTCCCCGAAGGAACTTCGCTAGGCTTGGTCTTCTTGGTTCTGTCAATCAGGTTCCCCAGGTCGTGCATGCCCAACAGCAGGTATACTGGACCATGCCGAACCTGCGGACTTCATGCCTCATTTTCTGCAAAAAAGATAGGTTAGACATTTACCCCCGCCAGACTCGACTATTTATACACTTATGATTAGCATGTAAGCATTTAGTTCTCCAAATAAATGCATAGAACGTGAATGCGTCCGTTGGGATTATGAAAAACCCGGTGGACTTTTGGATAAGATTTTCTTAAAGGGTTATTGTGCGGACGACACGCTAACCCGGCTAGGTTTGACCATGATGCATGCATAATATAACAGAATAAGGTTTCTATGGGGTTTTATACTGGTACCCTCAAGCGGACAACTTGAGGGGGGAAGGCACGGAACCGTCGACTGCACTGTTGATCGACTAGTTTTATCACAAATAATCCTTTCCGAATTTAGGGGTGGTATAAAATGGAAGGGCGCAAACACTCATCAAGCGTTGCTATAGGATTTGAATGGGCACGAGTGGAATATGATGTTGATCATGATTATGCAACAATAAATGAGCAATAAAAGCATATTGTCATGTATTTGCACGTTATGAAAGAGGTAAATACAATAGTTATAATTGAAAAAGCATTTACAAAGAAAAACAAAAAGAAACACGTCAGTTTTGATTCTGAAAGGAATAAGTACTTAAAAGAGATAATCAATTAATGGCACATAAAGGGGGAAAGGGAAAGGTCGCAAGTATTAACAAAGTAAAGACAAGTTCACAAAGCAGTTTGAAATGGTAAGACCTTAGATAGAGGATCCCCAGCAGAGTCGCCATGTTGTCGCGCCCCCCCCCCCCTCCCTATTTCCTNAGAGTCGCCACCTAACAATTTTAAGGTGCGTTAGGACACCTATTAAAGGTCATTTATAAACATATATTAGATAACCAGAGATAGGGTAAGGGATGGAAATTACTTCAAGGGGAATGTGTTAGGCACCCCTTAAAGTCCACAACTGTGGTTCCCGGCCAAACAAGCTTTGTGAATTTTAAAACAGGTAGAACATAAGCAAACAAAACATATAGGTAAACAAATAAAGATTTTGGGAAGATTCACAGTCTAAGCACACATATGTGCTAAAGTTTTAAAAGATTTAAAGTCTAACAATACATATTAAAGGTTTAAAAGAGTTATGATCTAAACACACATATGTAAGGGATAGGGGGTCCTAGGTCGTTTATCCTATAGGATCACATCGGTACAATGCCCGGTAATCACTCCTCAGAAGAGGGGCTACACGTTGCATTAGCGCACCGGTTATCATATCCATATATACCCTTCCCCACCCCTTAGAGGTTATTAAAGCGAGTGTTGTTTAACGATCTCTATGTGTGATGTTAACCATCCCTTCTTAATGGCCCTGGAGGGATTTAGGACCTCTACCTATAGGAAGTTCTAGACAGACCCCTAAGGTTGAAAGGAGTTACTAGGCGACAGGCAAGAACAGATAGGATTTGAACAGATAAAATAGGAAAAAAGCAGTTAAGAGGCTCAGATTTACCTCCACAGATAATGCACATAAGCAGCACATCTCAAACACAAACAAGGGCAGTATTATTAAGCAGGATCCTAAAATATGATATCTAAGTGAAAATCAGAACACAGAAGATATGCAGCTTCGATTTTATAAACACAGAAGCAGGACCTAATCAGTTTGCCTATTGAGTTTAAAACCTGTTAACCATTAGGCAGTAAACACAAAGAAACATTCTTCCAGTTTTTAAAGATATGGATTACCTAAGGCTTTCCTAGGCGTGGGATTGTGCATAATAATTACCAGAATTGTTAAAAACAGTTTAGAAGTTGTTTTACCTAAAAGCATGTTATTCTAGGTGTTGCAAAATACAGGGATTATCACCAATTTATTTAAAACATGATGATCAAATATGAGACTGTCTTATGTCCTTTTTCATGCATCAGTAGTTTAACCTTAATGTGACTGGGCGAGATCCTAAAGCATGGTATCTACTATGCACATACAGATGTAGAATGGTTGCAGAATTCCTAAAGCATGACTTCTAAATGCACAGGAAGTTACAGCATAATTTCAGGATGTGGAGGAGCAACATTTTTTATGTTGATGCTATTATTTAGCCCTAAAGCAGGATTTCTAAGTGATAAATAGGGTCAAATGAGATGCTGAAGCAGTAAACCTAAAACATGATATATAATTCATGACATGCTTAGAATGTATTGGTCCTAAACATGGATTCTAATGTACATATAGGAAATGTAAACCTAAGGCATGGTTTCTACCCCTTGATATTGATAACATATATAGCTACCCTCCTTTTTTCACTAGCCATCCCCAATATATGTTTAAAAATAATTATTACAGACCAGCTGAGTAAATTACATAAATAGTTAAAGGAAAAGAAGAAGTTAAACTATATGGAGCCTGAAAAACAGGCCCAGATTCCCAGAACCTCAAGTGCTCAAATGTTTCATAGCCTTTCTCATTCCGGGTGTGTCAGAGTTCCCTAAGGACCTCAAGGGATCTCGGGCAGTGCTCACACCTAGATTTCATAACCATAATTGAGTAAGTGCAGTGTGGAAGGGCCAGCCCCAATGCACCAGAGTTCAGAGGGATCTCATAGGAATCTCAAGGCACACAGACACTGGAGGGGCAGAACCTAAGGACCTAAGAGTAGATTAAGATTGCTTTACATGGTTTTGAAAAGGTTTTAATAGGAAAGGCAGCGTTTGGAAAAGACTTAGTTGAAAATTTTTTATAAAATAGAAGAGCTGTTTAGTAGAAAACTAGTTTGTAGACAAGAGTAGGACAATTAACAAATAGTAGACTAATCACAGCACAAACAGATTCAGCACATTCAAATCACAGTCCCTCATACAGGGGTGATGGAAATTGGGGGCACATAGAGCACATAGTATACAGGATCATAGAAGTTCTTGTAGGGGGTTTATGGGGATTAGGGGATAGCTAATGGTATCAACACAGCATGAATTTCAGGATCAACACAGAATCAGAAAACTTAGGATACAAATTACTTTGAAAGAAAGGTTCATGCTAGAAAATAGGTAAACATGAGATAGAGCAGATCATATTAGGACATACTACAAGGGGGTAACATATTCATAAGCATACTGATCCTAAAGGGGAGTGGGGCATAACATAATAAGTTGGATGAACAATGATGTAGGCATGTCAATTACATGTTGAATAACAAAACCATAGAGAGAAATAGATCAGAAACATGGTAAGCTAAAGCAGTAACAAAACATGTTGGTTTTGGGACTTGAATTGAAATCAGAACATACCAGTAAAGGGATAGTAAACACAAAGTGAAGGATAGGAGAGCACAATAATTAGCCTTGGCTTGCAGCCGGCTAATTCAGAACAGTAGTAAGTAAGTAACAAAGAAAGAAAGAGAGCAGAAAGGCTTTGAGTATGAGAGAGAGATTTTTGAACTAATGTGTCCGTGTGTTTTGAACCAGTGTAAGAGCAATGTGTATATAGTTTGAAACTAGGTAGAGAATAAGGTAAGAATCGAAGTCATGCCGTGATTGGGGAATCAGAGTCAATTAGAATCAAAATCAATGTAAGTACTCCCTTCAATTAAGGGGTTAACTTTGAATGGTAATAGACATGCAAGAAATAAGGAAAGACACCATACGACTGGACTATAACACAATAAGGAAATAATCTCAACACAGTACAAGTACAGAACATGTAATTGAGGCTAGGTACAGAAAGGTCTAATTAAGGAAACAAACAGTAAGAACCAACTAATAATAGTCAATCACATAATAAAGTAAGAAAATAGTTTTTTGTTTGGAAATCAGTAAAGACATCATCACAGGAAATCAGTAAAAGGTGTTAATCACAGAAAATTAGGAATTCAAATGGGAACAGTGCTGATTAAGGGGAGAGTTAACACAAAATTTTATGAACAAACAGAATAAACACATAGTAGGCAAGAATAAAAAAAAAATCAGAAACCCTAATGGACACTGTGGTACAAAATCACGTATAATCAGGGATTCAAACCGGGATATAGTGATGATAAACATAAACCTCTGATATTTAGAGAGGTAATCACATAATAGGCATCAGAAACCCTAGTAAGTTGAACAGGGTCAAAATCACAAGAATATTCAGATTAATCGAAGCAGATTCATGAGAATCAAACATGCAAACAAGTTTGAGAGAACGAATAGTAAAGATAAACTCAGAATCCAAACAAAGTGTTAGAAAATTGGGCATTTTAGCATAACTAGTTAGGGTTAAGGAAAAACATAACAAAATCAGTCAAAGCACATAAGAAATCGGAGGATTAAACACTCAAAAATCAAAAAGCGTTTTGAAGAAAAGGATTTTCAGAAACCCTAGTTTAGGAAGATGACAAGCCACTTCGAAAAATCAGAAGAATCTTCATAAAACAAGTAAAAATAAGTTCGAACCATCTCAGATCTGTACAGATGTGAGAAGTTCATGTGATGACCAAAAAGGTCATCCCATGTAATTTTAGCTAAATATGTATTCTGAGGAGATGAAAGCCTCCTTTTATCTCACCTCGATGTGTGTGCGCAGCCCGAGCGCGTAGCCGGGAAGCCGTTATGTGGAAAATTGATAAAATGATGATTTTATAATAATTATTTGAATAAAGCTTACTTTGGTCAAAAATTTTGGAAAACGGACCCGGACCCTCTATTTGACGGTCCCGGAGTGTCCGTAGGAAAATATGGGACTCGGGCATATGCCCGGAATCGAATTCCGAGGTCCCAAGCCCGAGAAATGAATTTTTGAAGAAAATTATTTTCTGAAAAATATAAAGGTTTTTGAAAATGAGATTTGATGTGAAACCTGTGATGCCGGGCCCGTATTATGGTTCCGGAGCCCGGAACAAGTTCAATATGTTTTATATGTGTTATCTGTGAAATTTGGTAAGAAACGGACTTAGTTTGACGTGATTCGGATCAAAAATGGAAAATTTAGAAGTTTTGGAAGTTTAAAGGAATTTCATTGATTTTGAGGTTTAATTCGATGTTTATGATGTTATTTTGGTGTTTTGATTACTTGAATAAGACTGTGGTATGTTTTTGAGGTTGTGTGTGTTTTTTTGGTTTTGAGCCCCGAGGGCTCGGGTGAGTTTCGGGTAGGTGTCGGGGTGCAAAAACCTTGGTAAAAATCTGCTGTTATTGCTATCATCTGGTGTCTGGAAATTTGTGTTATGAGAATGCATAGGTTCGATCGGGAACGCATAGCACTATTCGGGGGGGTGTGGGATTGCTCAGTGCGAGCGCACCCAGGTGGATGCGAACGCGGAGGTAGGTCTGAGGCAGCTATGCGAACGCACAGCCTATGAGGGGTTCTGGGGGCTGGGTGAGTTTTACCCTATGCGAACGCGGCCCCACAACCGCGAACGCATAGGTCTGTGTCACCAACCCTTCGCGAACGCGGCCTGGGGCCCGCGAACGTGAAGAACAATTTTTGCCTAGTTGTGTTAAGTTCAAAACAGAATGTACTACGGGAAATTGGCCATTTTTCACAAACCTCTTCTTCTCCAAAGCTCTTAGTCGATTTTTGAAGCATTTTCTCACCATAACATCTTAGGTAAGTGATCTTTAACTTGTTTCCTTCCATTTTCCTTAAACACCCACTAGATTTTAGGCCTAAAAACATGTGACTAAGGGTAGAAAATTAGGGTTTTGGGTAGAGTTAGGGCTTTTTGATTATTTGGGAATTTAACCTTGTTTTGGAATCGGATTTCAAAACAAATTATATATTCGGGTCGTGGGGGAATGGGTGATCGGGTTTTGGTCCGAACCTCGTGTTTGGACCGAGCGGGCCCGGGGTCGATATTTGGAATTTTTGAAAGAAGGTTGGGAATTCTATACTTAAGCATAGGAATTGAATTGTTAAGCATTTATTGATGTTATTGAGTCAATTATGTCTAGATACTATTGATTTGGATTCGGGTTCAAAAGGAAAAGCGGTGCTTGAGGCGTGATTCTGCTCTTCGGAATCGAGGTAAGTGTTTGTCCTAACCTTAGCTTGAGGGAATAGGTGTTGAGTCCTAATCGCTACGTGTTTATTCCATGTTCAATGTATAGGTGAGGTGACGAGTACCTGTATGTTGTTGTCAAGCATGACCGTGAGTCGGAAATTTGCAATTATATGATATTTATTGGCTTTTACTATGTTTATGGGTTTAATATCAATTTGATAGCTATTCATTTGGTGGAAATTCTTAGTTATGGGTATTGTTGAGTAGTTGATCGGTTGAGGAACATTATGTTGGATTATACACATGTGTAGGATTGGTTATAGTTGTGTCCCTTGCCGGGACGGTATTATTCTTGTTGATTATTCCGTGCATTTAAGGTTTCTTATTTGTTGATTTTCATGCCAACTGTTGTTTTATGTTATTATGCACGAGGGGATATTTCGTGCCATACATGATGTTATGCACGAGGGGACATTCCATGTCATGTTTATGTTGTTTATGCACGAGGGGACATTATGTGCCATGTTTATGATTATTATGCACGAGGGGGCATTATGTGTCGTGTTAATGATATATACCTATGCACGAGGGGACATTTCTTGTCGTGATTGTGATGTTTTATGCACGAGGGGACATTCCGTGCCATGTTTATGTTGTTTATGCACGAGGGGACATTCTGTGCCGTGTTATGCTAAAAATATGCACGAGGGGACATGTCGTGCCGTTTCTCTTCACTGTTTAATTCATGTTGTTAATTCCCGTTATTATTTTTAGATATTTAGACTGTTGCTTCGTTCCGTTATTTCAGTATTTGCTATCCCTTTTTTCCCCAGCATGTTTCCCCGTTATTGTACTTACTGTTTATTTCTTGTGGTTATTTCCTGTTATATTTTATTTAAACTGCACAGGTGATATTATTTGTCGTGTCCTAGCCTCGTCACTACTTCGCCGAGGTTAGGCTCGGCACTTACTCAGTACATGGAGTCGGTTGTACTGATGCTATACCTGCACTTCTTTATATTATGCAGATTACGGAGACGGACCTAGTGGGCATTGGTCGAGGGAGTATCCTTCAGTCCACCAGGCGACACTGAGGTAGTCCTGCAGGCGTCCGCAGGCC
>MDKJ01227419.1:0-16824 GCA_005239525.1 Nicotiana knightiana
TATATATATATATATATATATATATATATATATATATATAAATATGTGATAATATTTTTTTCAAGAGAAACTAAAACTGATCAAGAATCTGAATTGTGTTTTCAGCCATCATCACCTGCAAAAGAAGTGTTAGACATATTCTTTCTAATTTTGTTTTGTGGTTGGGTGATTTAGAAAACAATTTAAGAAAAGCGTCAGTTGAGTTTGTGTGTAAATCAATTGCGTTTTCTTATCTGTGTCTGACTGGAATAGTAAATCCATTAAGATTGTGATGGCCCAAAAGGTTATCTTATTTTAGAATTCGATTCCGCGCTTTTTAGCTTTAAAATCACATTTTTACCCTTCTTGATTTGCGTGCACAGTCCGAGCGTGATTCCAAAAATATGTTCTGTTGAAAATGATTAAAATAATAATTTTTGCTTTAAAAGTTGATTTTAGTTGACTTCGGTCAACATTTCGAGTAAACAGACCCGGGCTCGTGTTCTGAAGGTCCTGACCGAGCGAACCAATTGGCTGGCTGAATCAACATGTGATATCGTAACATACTAAATGCGGAAGATAAACTAACACATGTTGATATACTGAAAGTTTGGATGGTATAAATCAAAGTGCGGAATTACTAATACAATTCTGAACATATTTATAGCCAACATAGTTTAATATGAAAAGCTTGCGACTCTGTCTAACTATTATTCTAGTCTATGAAGCCTCTAATGAAGTACTAAAAACACTGGCTGTCTGAAATACTGAAGGTTGTAAGGTAATGATAATGCCCCGAAAGAACTGGGGATCACCAAATAGCTGGTACGAGAATCCTAGCGCTCTGAATCGTCAACCTGTAAATCATTACCTGCATCGTGAGATGCAGGCCCCGGGAAAAAGGGACGTCAGTACATTAGAATTGCACTGGTATGTAAAGAAACTGAAAGAAAGAATTATAAATGCTGAAACTGAACTAAGCTGATAACTGAGAGTTAATAATCGATAACTGAAATGATAACTATTGAAACTGAATTAATAGATGATAACACAACTGATAGCTGATAACTGAACTGATAATTGATAACTGATAAATGAACTAAACAAAGTAAGGAGATGAATACTCCCTCTTCTGAATGATGAACAACCTGTTTATTTGAATAAGCTACGGCCTCCGGCCCAATATATGTGCACAAGCTACGGCCTCAGGCCCAAGTATACGTATACATAACTACGCCTTTGGCCCAAAAATGCATAAAGCATAAACTACGGCCTCAGGCCCAAAAATGCATAAAGTATAAACTACGGCCTGAGGCCCAAATATGCATAAACTACGGCCTCAGGCCCAAGTATGCATAAAGCATATAAACTACGGCCTCATGCCCAAATACAGGTGTTCAACATTCAGGAATTTAAAATCAGGAACTGAGAATCATAATGCAATACATGATACGGAAATACTGAATCACACTGAGTTACATAATACTGGAATATTGAATAAGACTAGACTGAGGCATACATGTATTCTTGAACTCATTATGAACACTGAAACATCAACTGTTTATGAAATGTTGAGTAAGTTGTACTGAGACTCACGGATATCAAACCCAAGTCTATATTGAATACGAACTAAGCTCACAACGTTCAGAATGAAAGTCATGAACGAGTTATGAAGCTAGAGAATAGAAGTTCTACAACTATTCAAGGAACTAGGCTAAACTATATTTTTGAGGGAATTAGTAACATCGTAAAAGAAACGTATTGTAGGGAGAATTAATAACATTCCCAAACATAGAGAGTTAGACTCACATACCTTAACTTCCTGCTCTTGAGCATAATACAACATTCGTCAACCCTTTCAACTTTAATCTATATCAATACAAGTCAAATGGATTCCAAATTAGCAACAATAGTCATATTTTGTTCACTTAGGCATTTTGTCAAACATTTGGTGGCATAAATTTATAGCCCCTATTAATGGTGTTTATACACCCAATAACTCATTCTCTTGCTCCTAGATAAATTCTAAAGTCTCAAATAGCAATAATCAATACCATTCTTTATCACTCATATGGTAAACAATAACCTTAACCAATAATCAACAATCAACAACCCAAACCTATAACCGTTCATGTTTTTTCATCAAACTCATCAACTCATATCTCATGGACTAGAGTCTATAATCATTAATCCAATGTTAGAATCAATTAAGGGTGAAGACATTACCTTTTTGAAGTTCAATCCCCTTGAATTGGAGTTATAGGGTTCCTTCTCTCAACAATGATGTTCCAATGGAATATCTAATGATATGGAGGGTTTACCCATGCTAATAAGATGTTGGGGAATTGAAATCAACATAGAATAACCATTAGAACTTACCTTGGATAGTGGAGGGACTATTAAGGAGTTAGGTTTTTGAGAGCTCCCCTTTCTAGAGCAAGTTTTTATGCTTTGGGGTTGCGGGGGACGAAGTAGGTCTTTAAAAATGACTCCCCAAGTGCACCCCCGCGCACCTGTTGGCCTGACCGTGCACCTGACCGCGCAAAATGGCAGGAATACTGCCACATGTGCGCGGCCGCGCTCGGGCTGCACATATTGCACACTATTCTGTAAAATGGGCATAACATTTTGCACAGAGATATGTTATGGATCCATAATATATCGTTGGAAATATATTTCAAAGGCCTACAACTTTTATATTTTGAGTTTTCCCAAATACCTTACTTGTTTTTCAATAAACCTCCTGCAAGACTGACCTCTTGTAAACTTCGTAGATTTTGTCGAATCTTGTATACCTCATTCTTCATCTTGATTCTAAAATAACTATTTACACCCATAATCATCCCTCTAGGACTTCATATGTCTATAATATCAGATTAATACCCATTTAACACATCCACACCTAGTCCGAATGTACGGGGTGTTACATTATCTCCCCCTTGGGATCATTCGTCCTTGAATGATTGTCCTAATTGTAACTTCTGCTAACTCCGGTCTTAAATGGGTCTGGTGGAAACAGGAACTTTCATAAATACTTGCATACTAAACTGAATAAAAATATGATTACTGAACTCTTGACATACTGAACTGAATGACTACTGCATTGATTGAGTATTGGTCTAACATGGATACATGAATACTGAACTAACATGGATATATGAATATTAAACTGGCATGAATATTTGAGTATTGAACTAAAATCAATATCAGAGTACTAAGCTGGCATGAATATCTAAGTATTGTACTGACATGAGTAGTTGAGTATTGAACTGACATGAGTATCTGAGTACTGAACTGACATAAATAACTAAGTATTAGAAACTTGAATGTTATAGCACGATACGTGAAATAGTGGTTGTATAGCCGCAAATTTTGGTGGCAGATGTAACTCATAAGCTAATTGACTGATCCTTCATAAGATTATATGTGGCCCAATATAGCAGGAACTAAGCTTCCCCTGCTTCCCAAATCTCATAACGCCTTTCATAGGCGAAACTTTCTGTAACGACCCCACCGGTCGTTTTGCGTTATCGGACCCCGTTCCCCTAAATAAAATTTCCCATAGCGGCTTTTTATGATTTATGACTTGCAGGGACTGGTGGTCCGGGATTCGGAGGTGTTTAGACTGCTATAGGAACAAATGGTTCCTTAAGGTTGGCCTTTAAGGCCAAGTTTGACTTCAGTCAACATTTTGGGCAAACGACCTCGGAATCGAGTTTCGTCGATTCCGATAGCTTCATGTGATGATTTTGGACCTAGGCGTATGCTCGGAGTGGGTTTCTGATGACCCATGAGCGTTTCAGTGCCCAATATTGACGTGTTTTTGTATTACCGAGGTCCAAACGGAATTCCGAGATCGGGAATAGTTCCTCTATATCATTTATGACTTGCCTGCAAAATTTGGTGTCATTCCGAGTAGTGTAGGTCGGTTCAGCGTGTTGGTAGTGAAGTCAAATTTGGGTGTTCGAAGGCTCGAGCGAGTCCGTATTATGATTTGGGATTTGTTGGTATTTTTGGACGAGGGATCTGGTCGGCCCACGGGCCTCCCGGGCACCCAACGGGGCTAAAAACTAGCTAATATAGCTACTAGTGCACCTGATCTGGTGTGACCGCAGGTGCGGTTGCCCAGTTGCAAGTGCGGGACTGCTCTTGCAGTCCCAAGCATCATAGGTGCGACCCCAAGTGAGGTCCCCCTTTCTCGCAGGTACGGACAATAGTCCGCAGGAGTGGAACCGCTGGTGCGGCCATCCCTTCGCAGGTGCGAACCCAGCCCTTCCCGTCCAATTCCGCAGGTGCGAGCTCAACTCGCAGGCGCGAGACCGTAGGTGCGGTCCCCGAACCGCAGGTGCGGAATCCCTGTAGGCCAGGCAGTATATATTCTTTGAAACTCGGGATTGCACCCCCTTCATTCATTTTCCTCCACCATTAGAGTCTTGTGAGCTTGGGGAGAGCACACCACAACCTAGCTACTGTCAAGGTAAGTTAATTCCACTTCAACACTAGTTTAATTCATGATTTTCTAGCTAAATTAACTAATAAATCATTGGAAAGTCAAGAATTGGGTAGTAATTTAGGGTTCTTGAGAAATTGGTGAATAACCCATTTGTTGCAATAAATTCAAGTAGAAATCATATATTAACTATCCTTAGGATTCAGGTGAGCGATTCCTCCGTTGGTTTTCGAAATTCGAGCGTGCGGGCCCCGGGTTGGATTTTGGTAATTCTTCAAGAAAGTTGAATTATTGAGTAAATAGGATAAATTCCCTACTTTGAACATGCATTGATATCATTGTACCATATTTGGCTAGTTGCGAGTCCTCGGGGGTAGAGTTCAGAGTTCGGGCACATCCTTGGTCCGAGGGGTAGATTCGACACGAGGTGAGTCTCCTTTCTAACCTTGTAAGGGGGAATTGTCCCCCTAGGTGATTTAAATTCTATATGTGTAATTTGTGGGGCTACGTACGTACAAAGTGACGAGAGTCCGTACGTAGCGACTATTACTATTATGTCCGGGTAGTTAGGCCCACATCATGCCTTGTGTTTTACTTGATAAGAACTATGTGCTTAATGAATTAATGTTTCACGTTGCTTATGTCCCCAAAGTTATGAAATTTGAGAAAAACTTTTAAGAAATTGTTCACTGAAAAGTATTCTCTTTTAAAAAAAAAGGAATAATGTGTGTACATGTGACCACTTCCTAATTTTCATTCTGCGAGCGGAGTGTGATTTCCCCCACTCTTATGGGAGTGGGCCGTACGCCACGGCGGATTGAGAGATGCATTTTTGGTACGGGTTGTTCGATCCTCGGCATTACATAGAGAGATTGAGAGATGCACTTTTGGTACGGGCCATTCGATCCTCGGCAATGCATAGAGAGGTTTAGAGGTGCACTTTTGGTACGGGCCATTCGATCCTCGGCATTGCATAGATGTGAGTACTTTGTGGGGAGGTGCACCTTTGGTACGGGCCGTTCGATCCTCGGCAGTGCACGGGCATGACTATCTTATGACTCCGGCCGGTTGTCCTTACCCTGCATGCATATGATTTATTTGTCACTGCATTCATGGATATTTATCGGACAAATATTTGGGGAAAAGTGAAGTGGTAATTGTTGTATTTATTCCCAGTGTTTTTCCCTCGACTTCAATACCCTACATATATATACTTGTTGATTCACGGTCTCTACATGCCTACTGTTTCCATTATATTCTGTTAAATTATAATGTTGGACCTTAGTGAGTGTCATGTCGACCTCTCGTCACTACCTCTTCGAGGTTAGGCGGGATTCTCACTGGGTACATATATATTTATGTACTCATGCTGCACTTCTGTACTTAATTGTACAGGTTCTGAGGCTGGTGTTTCTGGTTATCCGACTGGAGCTTGACATATATTCTGGACCTGACTCCACAGTGAGCTGCCTCCCTTGGCGATTCTCCAGCAGTGCTATGGAGTTATCTTTTGTTTATTTCTGTCTACTTCTCTCAGACAGCAGTACAGTTTGTATCATCTTTTGTATATTCTACTAGTTCGCCTGTTGACTTGTGACACTAGTTCCTGGCACGCACATAGTAGACTCTTTATTTTGGGACTGTATATAGTGGATCATGATCATTGTGGCTGTATTTACTTAAGTTGGTTAATGTTCCTGCTTTTATTTAAATGATCTAAGCTTAAAACTTTAGGAATATGTGGGGTTGGTATGTTAAATAAGGCTAATCTCACCAGTAAACAACTGTTGGCTTGCCTGACTCCGGTGTTGGGCGCCATCACGATCTGTATTGGATTTTGGGTCGTGACAACATGGTATCAGAGCACTAGGTTCACGTAAGTCTCACGAGTCACGGGCAAACCCAGTAGAGTCTTGCGGATCGGTATGGAGACGTCTGTACTTATCTTCAGGAGGCTATAGGGTGTTAGGAAACCTCTTTTCGTTCTTATTGTATCGTTCAGTCGATGATTTATTAAATTCATTCTTCTATTCTCTCACAGATGGTGAGGACGCGCGCATCTGATGTTCCAGACCTGGGAAGGGCCGCTACCCCCGCGAGCAGAGGCCCGGGGAGGGCACCGGCTCGTGGTAGGGGACGAGGGCGTCCCAGAGCTATTCCGGTCCTGCCACCAGAGGACCCTATCATAAAGGAGTAGGATGAGGTGCCTCCAGCAGATCCTGCACCAGTAGCCTATATGACGGCGCCAGGCTTCCAGGCAGTCATGGGCCGTATGATGAGATTTATGGACACTATGTCCCAGGCTGGTTTATTTCCAGCAGATCCTTCCACTTCTCAGGTGGGAGGGGGAGCCCAGACCCCTACTGCCCAGGCCGCAGGACCAACAGCAGCATTACATCACACCCTAGGTACACTGCCCGTGGGTGGGGCCCAACCTGTAGTAGCAGCACCGGAGCCCAGACCAGCTGCGGATGGCAATCAACAGAAGATGTTAGACAGATGGACTCGATTGCGCCCTCCAGTATTTGGGGGTGAGCGAGGTGAGGATTCCCAGGACTTCATTGATAGGTGCAGGGATAGACTGCACAACATGGGGATCCTAGCGTCCCATGGAGTGGATTTCACCATATTCCAGTTAGAGGGCAGAACTCGCAGGTGGTGGCAGTCTTATACTCTCAGCAGGCAAGAAGATTCTCCTACTGTCACTTGGGAGTAGTTGACATAGATGTTCTTGGACAGATATATTCCACCCTCTGAGAGGGAAGAGCTGCGGGGTCAATTTGAGCGGTTAGAGCAGGGGCAGATTTCCGTGACAGATTAAGAGGCCAAATTTTTAGAGCTGTCACGCCATGCTCTTATGATATTTCCCACCGATGCTGAGAGAGTGCGGAGGTTTGTAGCAGGGTTGTATCCAGGTATTAGATCCACCATGGCTCGAGAGGTGGAGATGGGTACCCCTTATCAGCTCGTAGTGGAGATTGCTCGCAGGATCGAGGGTTATCGGTCGAGGAGTAGGGAGCAGGGTCAGCAGGACAAGAAGGCTAGGTTCTCAGGAGATTTCAGAGATGCCCTAGCTAGGGGAAGGGGTCAGTATAGCAGTGGTCAGCCCAGCAGGCCTTTATATTCAGCACCTCCACCACCTCACCGAGGTGTTCCACCGAGGCCTCATTTTAGCGGCATGCCAGAGCATTCCTACCATCCTTCGGCCATTCATAGTTCACACAGTGGTTATCCCAATCACTCGAGATCCTCTGATCCTTATTTCAGTGCTATGCCTGAGGGCTCTCATCGCCCTCCGGCCCTTCAGGGATCTTCTTCGGAGCAACAGACTATGCCACCTGGGAGTTGTTATGAGTGTGGAGAGCCATGTCATATGAGGAGGCAGTGTCCCAGGTATCGGGGCAAGACCGTACAGCAGGGCTATCATCCGATGGGTCCAGCACCAGTAGTCCGGCCACCTAGAGGTGGAGGACAGGTCGGCAGGGGTTGTCCTAGAGGTGGAGGCCAGTCAGGGAGAGGTCAAGCAGCTCCTGTTCACTCCGCTGGGGATAAGTCTTCAGGTGCTCCAGCCATGTTCTATGCTATTTAGGCCAGATCAGATGCAGTGGCCTCAGACGCCGTGGTCACAGGTATTATCTCAGTATGTGGTAGAGAGGCTTTAGTATTGTTTGATCCAGGATCCACTTATTCATATGTTCCAACCCTATTTTCTCCTTTTCTGGATGTTTCTCGTGAGTCCTTGGGATCTCCTATATATGTGTCCACTCGTGTGGGCGATTCTGTGGTGGTAGACCGGGTGTATCGATCTTGTGTGATCACCTTCTGTGGGTTCGAGACCAGAGCTGACCTTTTATTGCTCGACTTGGTTGATTTTGAGGTTATTCTAGGCATGGATTGGCTATCTCCTTATCATGTCGTGCTTGATTGCCATGCCAAGACAGTTACTTTAGCCATGCCCGAGTCACCTAGGCTGGAGTGGAGGGGTTCTTCAGTTAGTGCAGCCAGCCGGGTTATTTCATTCTTGAAGGCTCAACATATGGTCGAGAAGGGTTGCCTAGCCTATTTTGCTTATGTGCAGGACACCACCGCCGAGTCTCCGATGATTGATTCAGTGCCAGTGGTTCGAGAGTTTGCGGATATACTTCCTTCGGATCTTCCGGGCACACCTCTGGACCGTGATATTAATTTCTGCATTGATTTAGCTCCAGACACCCAGCCTATATCCATTCCTCCGTACCGTATGGCTCCAAAAGAGTTGAAGTAGTTGAAGGATCAGCTTGAGGAGTTTTTAGCTAAAGGGTTCATCAGACCGAGTGTATCGTCGTGGGGTGCTCCAGTTTTATTTGTGAAGAAGAAGGATGGGTCTATGAGGATGTGCATTGATTACCGCTAGTTGAATAAGGTTACCATTAAGAACAAGTATCCATTGCTGCGCATCGATGATTTGTTTGATTCTAAGATTGATTTGCGATCGGGCTATCATTAGATGAGGATTCGGGCTTCAGATGTTCTGAAGACTGCATTTCGTATGAGATATGGCCATTATGAGTTCCTGGTGATGTCCTTTGGCTTGACTAATGCCCCAGCAGCATTCATGGACTTGATGAATAGGGTGTTCAGGTCGTATATTCATTCCTTTGTCATTGTCTTCATTGATGACATTTTGATTTACTCATGTAGCCTGGGGGAGCACGAGCAGCATTTGAGAGTTGTGCTCCAGACTTTGCAAGAACAGAAGCTATATGCTAAGTTCTCAAAGTGTGAGTTTTGGTTGGATTCCATGGCATTTTTGGGGCATGTGGTATCCGGAGATGGTATCAAGGTTGATCCTCAGAAGATCGAGGCAGTTCAGAGTTGGTCGCGTCCTACTTCAGCTACAGAGATCAGGAGCTTTTTGGGTCTAACAGGCTATTATCACCGATTTGTGGAGGGTTTCTCTTCTATTGCAGCTCCATTGACTAGATTGACTCAGAAGAATTCCCCGTTTTGACGGTCTTACGAGTGCGAGGCGAGCTTTCAGAAGCTCAAGACAGCATTGACCTCAGCACTAGTTCTAGTATTGCCTTCTGGTTCTGGGATGTACACAGTATATTGCGATGCTTCACGCATTGGTTTGGGGTGTGTGTTGATGCAGGGAGGGAGAGTTATTGATTATGCTTCACGCCAGCTAAAGGTTCATGAAAAGAATTACCTTGTGCACGATTTGGAGTTGGCGGCGATTGTTCACGCTCTTAAGATTTGGAGGCACTACTTGTATGGAGTGTCCTATGAGGTTTATACCGACCACCGTAGCTTGCAGCACTTTTTCAACCAGAAGGATCTTAATTTGAAGCAGCGCAGATGGCTTGAGTTGTTGAAATATTATGATATCACCATTCTTTATCACCCGGGCAAGGCAAATGTGGTAGCAGATGCCTTGAGCAGGAAGGCGGATAGTATGGGTAGCCTAGCTTATATTGCAGCAGAGGAGAGACCTCTAGCCTTGGACATTTAGTCCTTGGCCAATCGCCTAGTGAGGTTAGACCTTTCAGAGCCTCGTCGAGTTTTAGCACATGTGGTTGCTCAGTCTTTGTTATTGGGGGAGATTAAGGCCTGGCAGTTCTCTGATCCGTGCTTAGTAGAGCTTCAGGAGACAATGGTTCAGGGTAGGGCCAAGGAGGCTACTATTGGCGTGGATGGTGTTGTGAGACTTTAGGGCCGCTTATGTGTTCCTAATATTAATGTCCTGAGGGAGAGGATTCTAGAGGAGGAACACAGTTCTCGATATTCTATTCATTCTGGTGCTACGAAGATGTATCGTGACTTGAAGCAGCATTTCTGGTGGAGGCAAATGAAGAAGGACATTGTGTAGTATGTGACTAGGTGTCTTAATTGTCAGCAAGTGAAGTATGAGCACCATAGGCCAGGAGGCCTACTTCAGCAGATGCCCATTCCTGAGTGGAAATGGAAGCGCATCGCTATGGACTTCGTGGTTGGGTTGCCTCGGACTTTGCGGAAGGTTGATGCAGTTTGGGTCATTGTGGATAGATTGACCAAATCGGCGTATTTCATTCCAGTAGCTGCTACATATACTTCTGAGAGGTTGGCTCGGGTCTACATTCGGGAGATAGTCTGGTTGCATGGTGTGCCGGTATCCATTATATCAGATCGAGGCCCCCAGTTCACCTCGCACGTCTGGAGAGCATTTCATAGTGAGATGGGCACCCAGAAAGACCTCAGCACAACATTTCACCCTAAAACTGATGGTCAGTCGGAGCGTACAGTTCAGATATTAGAGGACATGCTCATGGCATGTGTGATAGACTTCGGAGGTCAGTGGGACCAATTCTTGCCTTTCGCCGAGTTTTCTTCCAATAATAGTTATCAGTCCAACATTGAGATGGAACCATTTGAGGCTTTGTATGTTCGGCGATGTCGTTCTCCTATCGGGTGGTTTGAGCATGGCGAGGCTAAGTTATATGGCACCGACCTGGTGAGGGATGCCTTGGAGAAAGTGAAGTTGATTCAGGAGAGGCTTCGTACAGCACAGTCCAGACAGAAGAGTTACGCGGATCAAAGGGCGCGTGATGTATCATTTATGAAGGGAGAAAGGGTCTTGTTGAAAGTTTCGCCTATGAAGGGTATTATGAGGTTTGGGAAGAATGGAAAGTTGAGCCCGAGGTTTATAGGTCCATTCGAGGTGTTAAGGCGAGTTGGGGAGGTTGTTTATGAGCTGGCCTTGCCTCCCAGTTTATCAGGAGTTCATCCAGTTTTTCATGTATCCATGCTCTGGAGGTACCACGCTGACTTCTCTCACGTGGTTGATCTTAGCACTATTCAGTTGGATGAGAGGTTGGGCTACGAGGAGGAGCCAGTTGCTATTATTGATAGACAGGACCGCCAGTTGAGGTCCAAGAGAGTTTCTGCCGTAAAGGTCCAGTGGAAGGGCCATCCAGTTGAGGAGGCGACCTGGGAATCCGAGGAGGACATGCGGAGCAGATATTCCCACGTATTCAGCACTTCAGGTATGATTCTGGACCCGTTCGAGGACGAACGTTTGTTTAAAAGGTGGATAATGTAACGACCGACCGGTCATTTTGTGTTATCGGACCCCGTTCCCCTAAATGAAACTTTCCATAGCGGCTTTTTATGATTTATGACTTGCGGGGACTGGTGGTCCGAGATTAGGAGGTGTTTAGAGTGCTATAGGAACAAATGGTTCCTTAAGGTGTGCCTTTAAGGCCAACATTGACTTTGGTCAACATTTTGGGCAAACGACCTCGGAATCGAGTTTTGTCAGTTTCGGTAGCTTCGTGTGATGATTTTGGACCTGGGCGTATGCTTGGAATGGGTTTCTGATGACCTGGGAGCATTTCAGCACTCAATATTGAAATATGAAGTTCCTTAAGTTCCTATTGTGGTTTTGGACGTGTTTCTCTGTTATCGAGGTTCGAACGGAATTCCAAGACTCGGAATAGTTCTGGTATGTCATTTATGACTTGCCTGCAAAATTTGGTGTCATTCCTAGTAGTGTAGGTCGATTTGGCGCGTTGGTAGCGAAGTCTAGAAAACTTAAAGTTCCTAAGTTTGGTTCTTGGGGTTTTGAGGTGTGATTTTGAGTTTTAGCGTTGTTTTGGGTGTTCCGAAGGCTCTAGCGAGTCCGTATTATGATTTGGGACTTGTTGGTATTTTTGGACGAGGGCTCGGGTGGGCCCAGGGGCCTCCCACACACCCAACAAGGCTAAAAACCAGCTAAAATAGCTGCTGGTGCACCTGCTCTGGTGTGACCGCAGGTGCGGTTGCCTAGTCGCAGGTGCGGGACTGCTCCTGTGGTCCCAAGCATCACAGGTGCGACCCCAGGTGAGGTCCCTCTTTCTTGCAGGTGCGGACAAAAGTCCGCAGGAGCGGAACCGCTGGTGCGGCCATCCCTCCGCAGGTGCGAACTCAGCCCATCCCGTCTAGTTCCGCAGGTGCGAGCTCCAGCTCGCAGGCGCGAGACCGCATGTGCGGTCCCCGAACCGCAGGTGCGGAATCCCTGTAGGCCAGGCAGTATATATTCTTTGAAACTTGGGATTTCACCCCCTTCATTCATTTTCCTCCACCATTAGAGTCTTGTGAGCTTGGGGAGAGCACACCACAACCTAGCTACTGTCAAGGTAAGTTAATTCCACTTCAACACTAGTTTAATTCATGATTTTCTAGCTAAATTAACTACTAAATCATTGGAAAGTCAAGAATTGGGTAGTAATTTAGGTTTCTTGAGAAATTGGTGAATTACCCATTTATTGCCATAAATTCAAGTAGAAATCATATATTAACGATCCTTAGGCTTCGGGTGAGCGATTCCTCCATGAGTTTTCGAAATTCGAGTGTGCGGGCCCGGGGTTGGTTTTGGGAATTCTTCAAGAAAGTTATATTATTGAGTAAATAGGATAAATTCCCTACTTTGAGCATGCATTGATATCATTGTACCATATTTGGCTAGTTGCGAGTCCTCGGGGGTAGAGTTCTGAGTTCGGGCGCATCCTTGGTCCGAAGGGTAGATTCGACACGAGGTGAGTCTCCTTTCTAATTTTGTAAGGGGGAATTGTCCCCCTAGGTTATTTAAATGCTATATGTTATAATTTGTGGCGGCTAAGTACGTACAAAGTGACGAGAGTCCGTACGTAGCGACTATTACTATTATGTCCGGGTAGTTAGGCCCACATCATGCCTTGTGTTTTACTTTATAAGAACCATGTGCTTAATGAATTAACGCTTCATTTTGCTTATGTCCCCGAAGTTATTAAATTTGAGAAAAACTTGTAAGAAATTGTTCACTGAAAAGTATTCTCTTTTTAAAAAAAAAGGAATAATGTGTGTGCATGTGAACGCTTAGCAATTTTCATTCTGCGAGCGGAGTGTGATTTCCCCCACTCTTATGGTAGCGGGACGTACCCCACGGATCATTGAGAGATGCACTTTAGGTACGGGCCGTTCGATCCTCGGCAGTGCATAGAGAGATTGAGATATGCACTTTTGGTACGGGCTATTCGATCCTCGGCAGTGCATAGATGTGAGTACTTTGTGGGGAGGTGCACTTTTGGTACGGGCCGTTCGATCCTCGGCAGTGCAAGGGCATGACTATCTTATGACTCCGGCCGGTTGTCCTTAACCTGCATGCGTATGATTTATTTGTCACTGCATTCATGGATATTGATCTGACAAATATTTGGGGAAAAGTGAAGTGGTAATTGTTGTATTTATTTCCAGTGTTTTTCCCTGGATTTCAGTACCCTACATATATATACTTGTTGCTTCACTGTCTTTACATGCCTACTTTTTCTATTATATTCTATTAAATTATATTGTTGGACCTTAGTAAGTGTCATGTCGACCTCTCGTCACTGCCTCTTCGAGGTTAGGTGGGATACTCACTGGGTACATATATATATTTATGTACTCATGTTGCACTTTTGTACTTAATTGTACAGGTTCTGAGGCTGGTGTTTCTGGTTATCCGGCCGGAGCTTGACATATATTCTGGACCTGACTCCGCGGTAAGCTGCCTCCCTTGGCGATTCTCAGCAGTGCTATGGAGTTATCTTCTTTTTATTTCTGTCTACTTCTCTCAGACAGCAGTACAGTTTGTATCATCTTTTGTATATTCTACTAGTTCGCATGTTGACTTGTGACACTAGTTCCTGGCATGCACATAGTAGACTCTTTATTTTGGGACTGTATTTATTGGATCATGATCATTGTGTGGCTGTATTTACTTAAGTTGGTTAATGTTCCCGCTTTTATTTAAATGATCTAAGCTTAAAACTTTCGGAATATGTGGGGTTGGTATGTTAAATAAGGATAATCTCACTAGTAAACAAATGTTGGCATGCCTGACTCCGGTGTTGGGTGCCATCATGACCTGTGTTGGATTTTGGGTCGTGACACTTTCAGGAACACCCAATCATCAAATTGAAAATCTAGGTCTCTATGTCGCACGTCTGAATAGGACTTTTGGTGGCTTTGAGCCGTCTTCTAATGCTCGTGAATCAACTTAACTTTCTCTATAGTCTGATAGACTAAATTTGGTCCAACCAACTCCTGTTCACCAACTTTGAACCAACCAATTGGCGATCTACACCTTTGCCCATACAAAGTCTCGCACGGTACCATCTTGGTACTAGGATGGTAGGTGTTATTATTAGCAACGTCAATGAGAGGTATGTGATCATCCCATTTACTTTTAACATCAAGAACATATCCTCAACTCTTTGAATAATGCGCTCTGCCTGGCCATCTTTCTGAGGATGAAAAACTTGTGCCTAGTCATTTCTGATAGAACTTCTAAAAGTTCATCTATGTCTGGAACACACAATCTGTCTTGGTACCTCAAAGTACCATCATCTCCCCTTATTCAAAAGTCATCGTCTTATACTTGTGAATCTCCTCTTTCAACTGCAACAAATAGGGATCATCAAATTGTTTCTCCTTCTCTTCGGCTACTAAGGGGGAACAAGTCATATTCTAGACAACAACTCTACTATCCTTGGAGTATGCAAAATGAACTCCTAGTTGGGCTAAGCGGTGAATTTCTTTCACCAGAGTTCTCAATCGGTTTAGGGTTTAGGGTTTAGCTTCCCACACTTGATTATCTTCTTAACCACTTCCTAAAAACACTTATAGTATTCATAACTATCCCATGCTATGCATGATTTTATAGTTTTCTCCCTCCTTTTATATATATATATATATATCCCATGCTAACTATGCGGGTTTCAAATCTCCAACTGGACTTACTGCCGATTTTCATATCTCCCCCTTAGACCAATGGTCTTATACCTGCGGATCCTTCTCTTTTTGTTGGGATCCAAATAACTTTTCTTATCTTTAGAAATTCTTTGCACTTTATGTCAATGAAGACTCACCTTACGACTTACTTCTGAGCAATCCTTATTACTAGGAAAAACCAAATTATTCACTTGACGGAAAGCTAATGTATTCATAACTATCATACATAATCTTAATAATTTAACTCTGCTTGCATTGTCAATCTTGGAGAAACCACATTTGAATAATTCCTAAAGGCTATTCTTCAATAGTTTGCTCTCTTATCGCTAGCTGATTGTTTTTTCCACTGTCCATGTACTCCAGATTTAACTTAAACTCTTTAGGTTCTAACACACGTTCGGTATTTCAAATTTTCATCCACTCACTAGAGTTAACCTGGCTAAGTAAATCAAATTGTACCTCTACTAGCTCTGCTGAAAGTGCAAATTCACTGTATCGTCATGTGTTCATGTTCTGCTTTGAATAACTAAAGTGAAGAATAAGATTATTTCTAACTTCCCTCACCATCCGACCCTGTTCTACGGTCGCATACTTATCCTATTTTTTTAACTATGTACATGGATCACACTTAGAGAAAGTTCATCTGTCTAAAACAAAACTGGAATATCTAACCCCAAATTTTCTATACACTTTAAAATTACTTTAGAGTATAAACCTCCAGCCTAAACACATAGTCACATCGTTTGAAGGGAGAACTGTCATATTTTATCTCACCGTAATATCCACTACTTATACAAATTCACTAACATAGTACTTTCTAGTTCTGATTTGAATAAATCTAAACAACTTAAAACCATTCCTTGAAATTCAATATCGGTTGATCTTGGTTCGTATTTTGTACATCATGCCTTCTTAGTCATATATATGAGTTGTACGAGATGACATCTTTGGTAATAACAAACGTTTCTGACTCCTAGGTATTTTACCCTTAGGCTCTTTTCTACCCAAAACTATAGTGAACAATGTATGAACTATCATCATCCCACATGCGGCTCCATTTCCAAGAATTAAAAGAAATTATTCTTTCATGTTTGAACATCTTTGGGAAAATTCTTGGCTTCGCCACTAGCCTCAGATATGCTTGACAATGACGAGTAATTGACACTTCCCCGGACAATATAATTCACTCTAGCAGATTGCAACGTGCTTGGGAGGACAATTGTAAGAAATATTGGGTCCACCCATAAGCGGTGTTGTAAGGCCCAATAGGGCTATTAGTTAACGCTAATAATCCCTATAAAAGTACTCTTACAGTGTACAACAAAAATATCAAAACATAGTAGTTTCCCACAGTCTCCTCTCCCAAAATCAGACGAGGAGTTTATACTATAAAAAAGGGGTTTCTCCAACACAAAGAAAACCACCAACAATTAGTGATTCCAGCAGTGGTTCCTCCGTCTTCCACTTCTGTGCCACGAAAAATAAGTAAATTCACGTTTTACGATTTACGCGCTAAATCTAATAAGTTTAGATTAACGTATTCTTTCATTGGTACCAAAGCCATAAGCTGATTTTCTGGTCCGAAAAAAATATCTAGTTCTAAACTTCTATGTGAATATATATATATATATATATATATATATATA
>ML423491.1:0-39437 GCA_005239525.1 Nicotiana knightiana
ATTAACGCACATAAAATGTAGGGCATATAACATGTTAAACCATGAATTCTAGCCTCACATCAGGGAGAAACCCCCTACTTTCTTGTACATACAAATCTAACATGGCAGGTAACGGAGAAGAAAGGATGAAGGCAATGGCCGATATTTCCACCAACCTCTTAAACACCATCAACGAGGTTTCTGAAATAGAGGGTGAAGATGTAATGCCAAATGCCTCTCCCAGGCGAAGTGGCTCACCCCTTTCCCCATGGTAGTATCACAACGTCCCACAATAAAGGATCTTCTACATCCACAATGAAATAGGTGCCACCGTCAGTGAAGAAACTGCTCGAGGCTTGAATGACAAATACGTTGACTAGCATCCTCGACAAACCCGTCCTAAAGGCGGTCAGAAAATTCAAGGACTTGTGTTGCACCAATAACGGCCGAGCAGCACGACCCTTCCCCTCCCATAGCAGGTATCACTCACAATGTTAATAATGTAGGTGACGACACCCTCACAACCATTTTGAGGAAGATGAAAGAAATGAAAAACGAAAACAAAATGCTTCGAGACCAAATGAAAGAGCATCAAGAAAGGGTAGCCAAAATACCTGGGTGCCCTAAAACTCTTACCAAAAAGAGATGCTGGTCGGTTCGTTGAACAACCGTACAGTGATGAAGCCGCTACACATGCCATACCCAAAATCATCAAAATGTCGTCGTCCTAAAATATACGATGGTACGACCGACCCTGAGGATCATCTGACTCACTATGTCACTACAGTAAAAGGCAACGACTGCGCCAAAGAACAAGTATCCTCCATCCTGTTGAAAAATTTTGTGAAACCCTCACCAGGGACGCAATAACTTGGTATTCACAGCTGCTCGCGCGCTCCATTGAAACACTCGAAGAGATGGACGACAAGTTTGTAATAGCCCATGTCGGAGCTAAAAAGGCGGAGGCAAGAGTGAATGATATATTTGCCGTCAAACAATCACATGGAGAAAGACTAAGGGACTTTCTTGCTCTATTCAACTGTGTAAGGATGTCCTTACCAAATGTGTCAGAAGGCATGGTTTTAGCAGCTTTCCAAATGGGTGGAACAGAAGTGGTTCGAGGGCGACCAAAGAATTATTGAGTCGGCTCATAAAATATCCCCAACCACTTGGGATGAAATACACAATGCCTATTGCGTCGAAGTCCCTGCTGACGAAGACGACCTAAATGAACAAACCCAACGGTTGACCTCAGTACAGGCCGAGTCTAGAAAATATCAAAGAAACGACACCAGAAGGGATCTAGCAGTTCCACGACCCAACCAAGAAAGGCATCAACCATATATCAGAGGTGCCATCATGCCGCCCTCCCGTCATGAAGAGGGCCCATCTAGGCCAAGGACAGGGACTCACCAGAGCGAGAGAGGTATGCCCCATTTACTATCTGCTCATAATTTTTGTGTATCACCTTCAGAAATAGTCTACGCATTAGAGAAGCTCAGATCAAAAGTGAAGTGACCACAGAAGATGAGGTTCGACCCAAACACTAGGAAGTCAAACTCCCTCTACGAATTCCACCAGGAACGAGTCATAAACCGAGGATTGCATCGCCCTAAGGCAGGATGTTGTGAACATGCTTCACCAAGGAGACATGAAAGAGTTGGTGAGTAACCGAGGAAGGGTCAACTTCACCCGAGGACGTGAACAACACCAGGGACCGCCAAAACCACTTTCACCAACTCGCACCATTCAAATGTTCATCGGAGGTGGCTATGACGCACAATCAACAACGTAAAATTCACCACAACCCACAAACTCAAACGGTCTATCACTCATGAACGGTACGACGAACTCGAAGAAAGTATCATCTTCGATAAGTCAAACACCCACAATTTGGTTTTCCTTCACTATGATGCTCTTGCTATCACTTTATGAATATTAGATAGAGATGTGAGACATATTATGGTGGACGATGGGAGTGACGCCTGCATTATCCACCCTTGAGTGCTTGCACACATGAATCGAGGATAAAATAGTGCCACGCTGCATCATGCTAACTGGTTTTAACAATGCAGTTGAACGAACATCTAGAGAAATCACAATGCCCATCCTGGCAGGCGACGTAGATCTGGAAACCACATTCCACATCATGGATCAGGACATGGTGTATAACACCATAATAGGTCGACCTTGGATACACTCCATAAAGGCCATTCCCTCCAGCTTGTATCAGGTTATCAAATATCCACCCCATGGGGAGTGTTCAGCATATGAGGCGAACAACGCACATCCCGAGAATGACGTCGCATCACCCAGGACTGCACATACACCCAACAAATAAAGGGAAAAGCAAAATAGGCATAGCAATTAACACGGTTGAGGTCGAGTAATGATGAAAGAGCGGATGTCATCAAAGACCCCCAAACAATAGAGGCCACGGGATCAACCATAGAAGTCCTCGACCCCGTCCAACTTGATGATAACGACCATAACAAGAAAGCCTATATCGGTTACAAGCTGCAAGAACCAGGTAAATTCCGTCATCTCTTAATTACTAACGTAGACTTGTTTGCTTTTTCCCATGCAGACATGCTATGTATCCCCAAGGAGGTCGCGATGCACAAGTTGAACGACCCCCCGGTAAGGCAAGTGAGTGAAAATTCAGTTCCACAATAAATGATGCAGTGCGCGAGGAGGTTGAAAAGTTACTGAAAAATGACTCCATAAGAGAATCAAAATACCCCCAATGGGTCGCCAACATGGTCATGGTAAAAAAAATGAGAAATGGGGGATGTGCGTAGACTTCACAGATTTGAACAAAGCATGCCCAAAGGACTCATTCACGCTACCCCATATCGACCAGCTCATCGATGCAATAGTTGGGAACGAATTGCTGAACTTTTTAGATGCATACTCGGGATATAACCAAATTCTCATGGAAGAAGGGAACTAGGAGAAGACCACCTTCATCACCCACCAAGGAACGTATTACTACAGGGTGATGCCTTTCGGACTGAAAAACGCGGGTGCGACATACCAAAGGTTGGTAGCAAGAATGTTCAAGGGCCAGCTCGGAAAAACCATGGAGGTCTATATAGACGATATGTTGGTCAAGTCCAAAGGAAAGAAGATCACATCGACCACCTAAAAGAGGCCTTTGACATACTCAGGCGATATGGGATAAAACTGCATCCTGAGAAGTGTGTGTTCGGCGTAACCTCAAGAAAGTTCCTGGGATTCCTGGTATCACAAAGAGGCATCGAGGTTAATCCCGACCAAGTCAAAACCATAGAAGGAATACCAAAACACTTAACCTGCAAAATCCAGGTTCAGAAGTTGACCAGCCGCATCGCCGCTTTGTTGAGATTCATCTCACGATCGGCTGATAGATGCCATAAGTTTTTCGGCGTACTCAAGAAGGAAAACGACCTCCTATGGACGTATGCGTGCGTTCAAGCTCTGAAGGAGTTAAAAGCCTATATATCATCACTGACGTTGCTTGCCAAAGCAGAACCTGGAGAACGTCTACTCATCTACCTCGCCGTATCCAAAGTAGCGGTGTGTGTAGTCCTGGTATGAGAAAACAAAGGTACACAATCTCCCATCTATTACATTAGCAAAATCCTAATTGATGCCGAGACGAGGTACCCCCGCCTCGAAAAATTGGCCTTGGCCTTGGTTGTAGCTTCACGAAATCTTAGACCCTACTTTGAGTGCCATCCCATCTCAGTATTCACAACTTCCCCCTTGATAAGTATCTTGCATAAGCCCGAGATTTCGGGAAGATTAGCTAAGTGGGCCATAGAATTAAGTGAGCATGATATCACATATCAACCACGTACGATGATAAAATCACAAGTCCTCGTCGAATTCAGCGTAAACATAATGCCTGAAGTCGAAAAATAAGCCGTCCACGCTTCTCCGCAAGCACAAGATTTATGGATTTTGGACACCGACGGTGCTTTCAATGCATCAGGGTCCGGACTGGGACTCATGCTCGAGGTCTCGACAGGCGAAGTGATTCGCCAGTTCAAAGGTGCCTGAACATGACTAACAATAAGCCGAGTATGAGGCCATGATTGCAGGATTGAGTCTAGCACTCAAGTACGGAGCGAGGCGAGTCATCCTACGCTGCGATTCTCAGATCGTCCTCAACCAAGTCACTGGGCACATAACACCTAAGACAATGGCCTCGCCAAATTAGTGACAACCACTAAGAACATAACTGGAGAAGGAAATATGGTCACCCTCCTCCACTCATCGATAGATCAAATCGAGGTAAGGACTATAAACCTAACTTGGGACTGGCGCAACCGTATTGTTACATACTTGCAGGACGGTGTACTCCCAGTTGACAAAAAAAATCCAAGAAAATTCGGATGCAAGCAACCAGGTACGACATCATCCATAACGATCTGTACAAAAGGACGTACGATGATCCCCTAGCAAAATGCATGGGCCCGAATCAAACGCGGCGTGTCCTAGAAGAAGTCCACGAACGCCACTGCAGGGCTCATTGCGGCAACCGAGCTCTGGTCAGATATCTCATACGACCAGTTTACTACTAACCTACTATGAAAAAAGGCCGCAGACTTCGTGAAAATATTTGAGCAATGCCAAAAATACCCCCAGTGATCCACCAAGCAGACGAGCAACTCCACTCGGTAACTTCCCCTTGGCCCTTTATCAAGTGGGGAATGGACATCGTCGGCCCCTTCTCCGCAGGACGAGGTAACATACGTTTCCTTTTGGTTTTAACTGACTATTTTTCTAAATGGGTAGAAGCAGGAGCATCCGCTCAGATACGCGAGCAGGAAGTGATCGCCTTCATATGGAAGAACATTATGTGCCGCTTCGGCATCCCCAAAGAGATCAACTACGAGCGGGCCCCAATTCACTGAAAAAAGGATGCCGAATTTTTTGAAAAGTGGCATATCAAAAGAATACTCTCCACCCCATACCACCCCGCGAGTCAACGGGAAATCAGAGTCTTCCAACAAATCAATACTGTACATCATGAAGAAGAAGCTCAAGGACGCCAAGAGACTATGGCCAGAACTACTGCCAGAAGTGCCATGGGCTTACCGTATGACGCCAAAGACGAGCACAGGAGAAACGCCCTACTCGTTAGTCTATGGGACCAACGCAATAATACCAGTCGAAGTCGGAGAGCCCAGCTTGAGATACTCCCATGAGAGTGGGTCGAGTAATGATGAAAGAAGAAGGCAAGACCTCGATGAAGCTGAAGAATGGAGAGACATAGCCTACATAAGGGTGATCTCCTAAAAACAACATGCAAAATGATACTACAACAAAAAGTCCAAGATCAGACCATTAAAGTCAGGGACTACGTGCTTAAGGCCAAACACACAAGCAAGCAAAGACCCGCGGGAGGGCATACTAGGAACAAATTGGGACGGCCCATACAAAATCATAGTAGCAACAAGCAAGGGGTCATTTTAACTAGAAACAATGGAAGGAAAACGGCTACCAAACAACTGGAACATCGCCCCACCTCAAGTACTTCAACTTCTAAGAACAAGTGTCCTCTAAGTCGTACTCTTTTTCCCTCACTTGAGTTTTGTCCCAATTGGGTTTTCTCAAGGAGGTTTTAACAAGGCTATAAGGGGGACACTCAAAGTCGAAGTACGGACGGAAAAGGCACTTGACGGTCAGTTTATCGCCAACCTCTCGACACATCTCCAGGTCGCCCGATGAAGGGACTAGATAGACCGGGACTGGAATCCCAGCCCAAAAATATGTAAATTTCTCCAAGTATGAGCAAAGCACGAACGTAGGTTCGCCCATGTTTCCAGAACAACATTAACTCAGTATCTACTCAGTCCACGACCACAATCGAATAAATAACATTTGACCCTGTTCGAATTAACTAACATTTGACCTTGTTTGAATCAAATAACATTCGAACTCGTTCGAATCAAATAAAATTCGACGTCGTTCGAATCAAATAACATTCGATCTCGTTCGAATCAAATAATATTCGACCTTGTTCGAATCCAACAACATTCGACCTCGTTTGAATTAACTCACATTCGACCTCGTTCAAATTAACTCACATTCGACCTCGTTCGAATCAAATAACATACCACCTCGTTCGAATTAAATAAAGTTTAACCTCATTCGAATTAAATAACATTTGACCTCGTTCGAATTATATAACATTTGACCTCGTTCGAATTAACTAAAGTGACATTCAACCTCGCTCGAATCAACTCACATTCGACCTTGTTCGAATTAACTAAAGTGACATTCGACCTTTTTGGTCTTATTTTAATTGTCAATCAGGCAAGACGAAGAACACTAATGCAGGCCTACAAGATTGCAAGACTGTAAGACGAAGTCTTTAAAGCTCAAACAAAGACTTGAGGTCTGAAACTTGTGAGCAGGTTAGCTCAGGGTGGTTTGCTACCTACTCCAAATCACTATAAGCCACATAATTTCCACAAACCTACTATCAGCCTGCATTCAAGAAGCCAATTGAATCACAACAAAGTAGACCTAATAGAATCCCAGGAAGAAGGTTACTGCAGCAGAAATGGATGATAAGAGGGCTAAGGGTCTTTGTTTTTTCTATGATGAGAAGTATGTCCAAGGACTTAAATGTAACTCAAATAGGCAGATCTATATGGTGGAGTTAGTTTATAAATAGATCGTTGTGAATGAGGCAGGATAAGGTTCCTTGTGGGAGATTATGGAGGGGACAAATGAACTAATGACTATATCACTACAAGCCTTTATTGGTGTAAAGGGCTATCAGACCATTATAGTTACTGGATACCGTGATAAGAGACCTCTCCGAGTTCTTATTGACATTGGGAGTACACACAACTTTATTGATCAAGACATAGCCAAGAAGTTGGAGTGTCAAGCAAGCAACATTATGGCCCAGGCAGTAAGTGTAGCTGATGGAAGGAAGGTGCAGACAACCTCAGTCTGCAGAAATCTTCAATGGCTCTTACAAGGTACCACTTTCAATTATGATTTCCTACTATAACCATTAGGGAATGTAGATATTTTTAAGAGTAAAATCGCTAAATACCTTGGGTAGAATCCTATTTGACTTCAGAAATAGGACTATTGAGTTCATGTATCAAGGTAAAAAGCATGTTCTAAGTGGGGCAACTAATCAGCTGAAATCACAAAAGCTAAAACTGTTAATAAAACTGAAGAAAGAAGTACTTAATTCCTTATTCTAACTATAACGACTGGTGAAGAGAAAGGTACTTCTTGCCATAATATTCACGCTGCATGAGGAGAAGTAATTTCCCCTGAACTATCTGAGTTGATTTAGTGGTATGCTAGCATTTTTTCTGTGCTTAACACTCTTCCACCTCACAGAGGCGATTTTGATCATATAATACCCTTGGTTTAAGGGGCCAATCCAGTAAAAAAAAACCCTATAGGTATCGTGGGGTCAAGAAATATATCATAGAGAAGTTAGTATGAGAGATGTTAGATCAAGGAGTCATATAGCATAGCACAAGTCCATATGCATCTCATGTTTCGAGAACAACATTACCTCAGTATCTACTCAGTCCACAGCCACAACCGAATAAATAACATTCGACCTCGTTCGAACCAAATAACATTCGACCCCGTTCGAATCAAATAACATTCGACCTTGTTCGAATCAAATAAAATTCGACCTTGTTCGAATCAAATAACATTCGACCTCATTTGAATCCAACAACATTCGACCTCGTTCGAATTAACTCACATTCGACCTCGTTCGAATCAAATAACATTCCACCTTGTTCGAATTAAATAACATTCCACCTCATTCAAATTAAATAACATTCGACCTTGTTCGAATTAAATAACATTCGACCTTGTTCGAATTAAATAACATTCGACCCCCTTTGAATTAACTAAGGTGACATTCGACCTCGCTCGAATCAACTCCCATTCAACCTCGTTCGAATCAACTAAAGTGACATTTGACCTTTTTGGTCTTATTTTAATTGTCAATCAGGCAAGCCCCAAGAACACTAATGCAGGCCTACAAGATTGCAAGACTGCAAGACGGAGTCTTTGAAGCTCAAACAAAGACTTGAGGTCTGAAACTTATGAGCAAGTTAGATCAGGGTGGTTTTCTACCTACTCCAAATCACTATAAGCCAGATAATTTCCACAAACCTGCTACTCCTCAACGTGCATTCAAGAAGCCAATTGAATCACAACAAAGTAGACCTAATAGAATCCCAGGGAGAAGGTTAGCTGCAGCAGAAATGGATGATAAGAGGGCTAAGGGTCTTTGTTTTTTCTATGATGAGAAGCATGCCCAAGGACTTAAATGTAACTCAAATAGGCATATCTATATGGTGGAGTTGTTGATAAAGAGATAGCTGTGAAATGAGGCAGGATAAGGTTCCTTGCAGGAGATTATGAAGGGGACAAATAAACTAATGACTATATCACTACAAGCCTTTATTGGTGTAACGGGCTATCAGACCATTAGAGTTACTGGATACCGTGAGAAGAGACCTCTGCAAGTTCTTATTGACATTGGGAGTACGCACAACTTTATTGATCAAGACATATCCAAGAAGTTGAGGTGTCAAGCAAGCAACATTATTGCCCAGGCAGTAACTGAAGCTGATGGAAGGAAGGTGCAGACAACCTCAATCTGTAGAAATCTTCAATGGCTCTTACAAGGTACCACTTTCAGTTCTGATTTCCTACTATTACTATTAGGGAATGTAGATATTTTTTAGGATTAAAATCGCTAAATACCTTAGGTAGAATCCTATTTGACTTTAGAAATAGGACTATTGAGTTAATGTATCAAGGTAAAAAACATGTTCTAAGAGGGGAAACTAATTAGCTGAAATCAACTAAAGCTAAAACTGTTAATAAAACTGAAGAAAGAAGTACTTAATTCATTATGCTAACTGTAACAACTAGTGAAGATGAAGGTACTTCTTGCCATAATATTCAGGCTGCAGAAGGAGAAGTAATTGCCCCTGAACTATTTGAGTTGATTGAGCAGTATGTCAGCATTTTTGCTGTGCCTAGCACTCTTCCACCTTAGAGAGGTGATTTTGATCATATAATACCTTGGTTGAAGGGGCCAATCTAGTAAAAAAAAGACTCTATAGGTATCGTGGGGTCAAGAAAGATATCATAGAGAAGTTAGTATAAGAGATGTTAGATCAAGAAGTCATACAACATAACACAAGTCCATATGCATCTCCAGTTGTGTTGGTTGGAAAAAAAGATGGGAGCTGGAGGTTATATATTGATTATAGGGAATTGAATCAACTGACTATTAAATATAAGTTTCCTATACCTATTATAGAAGTCTTTTTGGATGAAATAAGAGGGGCTGTGGTGTTTTGTAAGATTGATCTTAGAGCAGGATATCATCAATTAAGAATGGCTAAAGGTGATGCTCATAAAACAACTTTTAAAACTCATGAGGATCATTATGAATTCCTGGTTATTCCATTTGGCCTAACTAATGCTCCATCTTCCTTTCAAAATCTCATGAATTCAGCTTTTAGACCATTTCTCAAGAAGATAATATTATTTTTCTTTGATGATATTCTAATATATAGCAAGTGTATGTCTGAGACCATATTACACATGTGAAAGATGTCTCTGACTAATGCACAAATTCTGATTGTATGCTTAGATGTCTAAATGTGCGTTTGGAGTTTCTGAGGTGGAGTGTCTAGGCCATTTTGTCAATCAAGAAGGGATCTCTACAAATCCTAAGAAAATTACAGTAGTAGAACAGTGGCCTATTACTGCTAATGTCAAACAGTTGAGAGGCTTCCTAAGTCTTGCTGGGTATTATAGGAGGTTTATATAGGGCTACGGAGCCATTTGCAGGCCATTGCATGACTTACTCAAGAAGTATAATTACACATGGAATTCTGAAGCTACTGCAGCTTTTGGTAAGTTGAAACAAGCATTGATCTCTGCCCCTGTGTTGGCAATGCCTAATTTCTCGAAGCCCTTCTTGGTGGAGACTGATGCAAGTGGTAAAGGCATAGGAGTTGTACTCAACTAGCACATCCTAGAGCCTACATCAGTAAATCATTGGCATCTCGACATCATGTAATGTCTGTTTATGATAGGGAACTGTTAGCTCTTATGTTTTCTATCACTAAATGGTCACATCATCATTTGTGAAGACCATTTATTGTCAAGATTGATCAGAAAGCTTTAAAACACTTATCGGAGCAACATATCCATACTGACTTTCAAATAGCTAGCATTTCAAAGTTGATGGCTTTTGATTCCTCGATTGAGTACAAGAAGGGGGCTGAAAATAAAGTTGTCGATGCCCTGTCAAGGAAACCAAATTCTTAATTATTAGCCATCTCTTTATTATCTTCTAATGATTCACTATATGATCAGATAAAAGCAACTTGGACTTCTGATGACCATCTGCAAGAGTTGATTGCCAAGTTATAGAACCAACCTTTTAAATCATTCATCTGGTACAATGAGCAATTAAGGTGGAAGAGTAGGTTGGTGGTTGGTGGTAGGTGCTCACCAGCAACTCAGAACAACCATCATTGGTTTATGGCATTCTGTTGATACCCAATTTTTTCTCAAACTATTTTTTAAACTTGCATATATACCTTCAAATCAAGTTCTATAACAATTGGTATTTTTCCATAATTTTCTCATATTTTTATAAATTTATTTCTAATTTATCTAGTATTTTTTTTATCTCTAATAATTAATTATAAATTGCATTACAAATGATTTCAAAGATATCTCTTGACTTAATACATTATTTTTGGCCTTGGTAAGATCAAATTATTTCACAATTGGTCAAATTGGCACCTATAATTGCAATTATAGCCTAACCATATATTTTATGTTATTTCTATCCAATAATTGGTCATTTATATTTTTAAATACTGATTAACCATTTTTATTTTATTTCTTAAACACCAATTTCATCTTTCTGATTATTAGTTATTTTAATTAATTTTAATTAAGCATTTAACATTTTAATTGAGTATTTAACACCTAGCCACATCTTATTTAAATTCTAGCCCCCAATTAAACCCAAACCCACATGATTTAAACTAGCCCAGACCCCCCAAGCCCAATACCATATCATAACCGGCCCAACCCCAAACCAATGTGAGTCGTTGATCAAATTAGATCAACATCCCAGATTTCTATTACCTTAATTAAACCCTAACGACCTACCCCCCTCCTCTCTCATTCTCACCGGTCCCTCATCTCTCTAACCCTCTCTCTCTCTCTCTTCTAGAGACTTCCAGTCTCTTCTTCTCTGATGAAGATGGCTCGTCTTCTCCGACTACCTCTCTTTCCAGAAACCATGGGTCCTCACTCCTCTTAGCTTCATGGCTCCCTCCTACACCGGGTATCACTATCCAGAGGTCCTTAGGAGATCCTGAAGTGGTTCACCTCACCCCATGACTGGTCATGCCTTCTCAGGCCACCCTTGTCCTGTCCGAGTAATATCTTCCCATCTCCAGCCAAAACCTATGGTTTCTGAGCCGATTTTCTCTCTTTTTGGGTTATCTCACTAAAACCCTAACTGTTGGCTCTCGATTTCTTAGATCTATGACAAATCTGGATGTATTCTGAGTTATTTTTGATATTTTCCTTAAAGGTTCCGAGTTTTATTTAAAAATGACTCTTAATCTTCAAGCTAGGGTTTCTTAACACCTTTGTTGAAAAAAGAATGATTTTCTTTCTGATTTTAAGTATTATTCTATAACTTATACTATGTTTGCACGATTTATTTGTGTTTTTCCTTCATCTGACTTACTATGTTGGAAACCCTAACTGGCTTTGCCTTAATCTTAGGATTCTGANAGATTTATGTGATTCTCTTACCTAACTTTGCCTATTGTTGTTTATGCTATGTTTGCTCCGTTCAGTTGCAATACTTTCCTTTGGTTAATATTGCCTTCTAACGGAATCCCAGATTCCCTGTGATTGATACCCTCTATTCTCGACTGATTTAAATCTTTAAAATATTCTCTTGCCTTATTTTTGGTTAATTATGTTGTCAACTGATTCTCAACATTTGTTTCCTTAATTAGGACTATATGAACCTAGCCTAATTACCAGCTCTATACTTACACTATTTTGAAGTATTTCCTTATTTGTTATGTTCCAATCATATGTTGATTTGCTTCCTTATTGGTTACCTGTTCTTACCGTTTGAAAGTAACCCCTTAATTAGAGGAAGTACTAAAACTGATTGATTATGATTCTTTTAATTGCTGCCTGACTTTGATCTGCACCTTATTTACTACTATTTTAAAAGCTATATATACCCCGGTCTCTTATTTTTTTAAAAACACGAACTAATTTGTTCAAACTCTCTCTCTCTCTCTCTCACAATTAAAAAACTCTCTGCTCTCTCTCTCTCTTCCGTGCTAATTACTACTATTCTAAGTTAGCCGGCTGCAAGCCAAGGCTAACTATTGTGCATCTCCTACTTCCTGTTTGTGTTACTGCTTTCTTCACTTCATTGGTATGTTCTAGTTCAGATTCAGTTCTCAAACCAACATGTTTCTATTACTGTTGTAATTCAATGTGTTTCAAATTTGCTTTTACTTATTATTTTGTTGTTCAACATGTAACTCCATTCACATGTTAAGTTAGGATTTACTTGTCAATGACCAGCATGTTTCTGTATACTTAACACCTGCTTCTTATGTGAATTCCCATGCCTATGACTGGAACATTAGTTTAATCATGGTGACTGGTACATTAGTTTAATCATGGTCTTAGTTGTGTTAGTGTTAATCTAATCAAGTACTTTATTGTACCCCTGATCCTCGGAACCCTTAGGAATTTCTGATTGCATGCCTATATGTGTTTCTGCCTGCTACATGTTTGCCCTTACATGCTCTGTATTTGTCCCTCAAATCCCATTACCCCTTCTTGTGATTGTTGGACTATCCCTGGTCCTTTGTGTGATGTTGAACTTCTATGCCAATCAAGTTTCCCTCTTCAAAACTATTTTCTTACATACCCTTTCTCAGAACTGTTTTCTTACTTAAACCCTTTTGAAAAAATTAAAAGCACTCTCACATATACTCTTAGAAGTCTAGGTTCTGCCTCTTCTGTGTGAGCATTGTCTTGGGACCCTTGCGCTCCCTCTGAACTTTGACACACAGAGGCTAGTCATTCCGCACTGCACTTACTCTATTTTGGCTATGAAATCTGGGTGTGAGCACTGCCCGGGAGCTCTGGAGGTCCTTAGGGAACTCTAACACACCCAGATTATGAGAAGGTTGTGAAATAATACCTGCCATTGAGGACCTGGAGACTTGAGCCTATTCTGTAGGCTCCCTATAGTTAACTTCTTATTTTCCTTATATTTCAGTTGTGTAATTTGTATTCAATGGCCTGTAATAATTAATTGTAAACAACTTTGGGGTCGGATAGTGAAAATGGGTGGGTGATATGCATGCTGTAGTATAATTAAGGGTAGAGACCATATTTCTAGGTTTATTTTCTCTCTATGCGCAATAGCAACTATGTTTAGGTACACCATGCCATGCATTAGATATCATGCTACTTATGATTTATGTGTATTAAACATCTCCACGCTTAGAAATCCTGCTTATAGGATAAATAATTACAATAAAATAAGTTGCTATTACGATTCTGCCCATTTTCTGAAACTTCACTAGAAGTACTGTCTTAGGATAAATAAACTGTAATCATGTCTCATCATGATATACACGTAGAGATCCTGTTCTAGGTAAACAACCATTAAAAAATCTGTCACCTATGCTATTCCTGAAATTGTGCATAATGTTTTGATTCTATGTGCATTTAGAAATCTTGTTTATGTTACTATGCACCACGCTGCATTACATATCATGCTATAGGATCGTATCTATTTAACTGCACTTAGTCTAAATAAAGATATCTAAAATAATTCCTTGTTCTAAACAATTGGTAATTAGTCTTTGTACATCTTCAACACCTAGAATCGCATGTTATTAGCTATAAATAACCTAGAGTCATTAACAAATCTGAATAACTGTTGCATGGTATCCTACACATAGGCAATCCTTAGGTGATTAATTTAGAAAGAATAAAATCAGAACTATTTTTGTGATCATGTTTAACTGTCAGCATGCTTAAAACTAGTAGGCAAGCCTGATTAAGATTTCCTCTCTAAGTTATGCAATAACCTGTCTTTGTGTTATCACCTAGATACCATGCTTTAGGATTATGAATTAATATTGACATTAATTGTGTATGAGACATGCTGCTTATTTGTACTGTGTGTGGAGGAATACCTGAGCCTTTGTCTATTTTCTATGCTTTCCTTTATACGCAGTCCTACTTGTTTTGTTATCTGCCGCCCTAGAATTTTACATTTAAAACTTGAGGGTCTGCCTAGCATCTCCCTTTAGGATAGGAGTCCTAATTTCCTCCGGGACTGATAGGAAGGAACGGGTAACAACATGCAATAGAGGTCGAGACCAACACTCATTTTTTAATAACCTTACGGGGTGGGAAGGGTAGAATATGGATATGATGACCGGTGCGCTAATACCACGTGTAGCCCCTCTTCGAGGAGTGATTACCAGGTATTGCATTGATGTGATCCATATTATTATAAACCTAGGACACCTTTTATATGCTTAGCTCGTAATCCTTTTCGAAAGCTAATCTTCTTACTGTTTTCTAAACATCTACATACTTAAGACTTAAATCCTTTCTTATTTGAGCCTTTACTTGTTATTTGCTAATTGTACAAATTCACGAAACCATTTGGCCAGGAACCACACTTGTGGATCCTGAGGGGTGCCTAACACCTTCCCCTTAGGATAATTTCAAGCCCTTACCCAAATCTCTGGTTAGTAAGGTAGTTGTAATTGAACCCCTTAGGTTCCCTAACGCACCGTTAAAATCATTAGGTGGAGACTCTTCAAAATATGCAAACCCTTTCCAAAAAGGAACGAACTGTCCCAACGAATGTCATAAACTCGATCACCGCGAGGGAAAAAAGGGACGCGACAGCATGACGACTCTGCTGAGGATATTCAGGCTTTTACCATTTCAAATTGTTTCGTGAATTTCTGCCTTTATTTTAAATACTTGCACCCTTTCCTATTCCCTTTACATGCAATTAATTGTTTACTTCGGGTATTTATTTTTCTTCAAAAATGAAACTGATATGTCTCTTTGTTTTCTTTTGTAACTGCCTCAAGTCATTACTACCGTTTTTACCGCTTTCTTTAACGTGCAAATACGTGACAACTTGTTTTAATACTTATTATTGCATGAATCATGCTCAACATTCATACTCCACCCGTGACAAACAAAATACTATAGCAACGCTTGATGAGTGGTTGCGCTCTTCCTATATTATTACCCACTAAATTCGGAAAGGCTTATTTGCGGTAAAACTAGTCGATCAGCGGTGCAGTCGACGGTTCCGTGCCTTTCCCCCTTGGGTTGTTCACTCAAGGGTACCGGTCTAAAAACTCATAGAAAACTTACTATGTTGCACTGTTGCATGCATCATGGTTAAACCTAGTCGAGCTAAATTGTCGTTTGCATGATAACTTTTTAAGATAGCCTTATCCAAAAGTCCACCGGGTTCCCTAAACCCAAACGGACGCCCTCATGTTCTGTGCATTTATTTGGAGAACTAAATGCTTCCTTATAATTATTGACGATAAATAGTCGAGTACGGTGGGGTAAGGGCCTAACCTTATTTTCTTTGTAGAAAAAATGAGGCACGAAGTCCCCAGATTCGGCATGGTCTCCAACATCCACCCAAAACTGTTGAGTTGGTGAGAGGATCTGCACTCTAGTAACAAAGCTATCGTCAGGAAACACTTGGGTAATCTACCATCTCTCCTGGAAATCCAGCCTAACAAAATGATAATAGAGGCTGCTACCCTATTCTAGGATCGTGAAAGGTCTGTGTTCCGCTTTGGGAACATCAAAATGATGCCTTTGATATAAGAGATAGGAGGGCTGGCTAACCTAGTATGGGAAACTCCAGGGTTGTTGATGCCTGAGAACCGCAGAGGCAAAAGTTTCCTCAAAATGATGGGTCTGAAAAAGGACACGAAATTGGTAAGTTTGGAGGATTCGTACAATCCTTTTGACTACTTGTACGAAAGGTATGGTTACAGCAAATCGTACCATACCTACCATGACAATTTTGCTATCACCTCCCTAGGACACGTCCATCGCCGAGTGTTCATGTTTATGGTTTGCTTTTTGGGTTTGATCGTGTTCCCGATGAAGAAGGAAAGGATCCATACCAGGCTAGCCATGGTAACTAAGACCATAATGGAAGGGGTAAATGGGTAGGACTTCAGCATTGTGCCCATGATCATTGCAGATATATATCGGGCCTTAGAAAGGTGTCAATAAGGAGCAAAGCATTTCGAAGGTTGCAATTTATTACTTCAACTCTGGCTTATGGAACATCTCCAAAGAGGCGAATATCGGTAGGACATTCACCGTAGAATGTGGGATGACCGCATCGCTTTCCATCACCCAAAGCGAATGAATTATATCCCTGACATGTTCGCTCAGCCTGAAAATGCCGAGGGATGGGTCGAGCTTTTTGATAACTTGACTAAAGAGAAGGTTCAATAGATGTTTGAATGGTTTCCGATAGATGAGTTCATCATTCGATCCCGAGACGCATCATTTCTGATACTGATTGGTATAAGGGGGACATATCCTTACGTCCCTCTTCGAGTTATGAGGCAAGCAGGAAGGAAGCAAGTCATCCCTAGGGTCGAGAAGATGAGCCATCTTTGAGCTGACTTTTGAAATAAATGACAGTCCTCACAAGTTCCAAGCTAAGCACCTGTGGCACTGCAAGGTTATACTTGAGAAAGACACCATCGAGCCAGACATGTATTATGCCGGTTATACCCCTTTCTATCTTGGTTGGTTAGAAGAGGATCTGGGTGGTCAAAGCAAGCCGGGATACGTCCGAGGTTGCAGGGTTATAGATGGAAGGGATGAGGCACAAGTCAAATACAACCAATTGCGTAAAAGGATCCGGGAATATGAGGATGACCACTACAAGATACATGAGTCCAACAAGAAACTGATCGAGGAATGGAAGGACATGGCTATCAACGCCAACAAGAGGCTAGGGTAATTGGAATGAGGTATAGTCGAGCTGGAAGAAAAGTTCATCAAAAGAGTTGAAGATTGTCAAAAGGCTGAGGGAGCTGCAGGGGGATACCTAGCCAGAACCTACCTGTTGCTGGGACTTCGTGAGCTGGGAAAACTGTACAAGGAAAGCAAGAATACCGAGTCTGGGGAAGGTCCTTCTGGGACCAAGTAGATATGAGTGTCTTTATTTTTCTATCAATGTAATNTGGTTACATTTTGTTTTTATTTTTTCTTAATCCCCTCCCCAAAGGTTAGTTCGTGCATTCTGGCATCATCAACCTATACCACCAGATCCAAGGGCCCTCCACCTACGCCTCCTCCTAGTCCTCCTAAGGGAAAAGACAAAGGCAAAAGAAAGATGGAAGAGTCCAGCGGCACCAGAAAGGATAATATTATTGAACAGGTAGAGGCCACTGATGGCCGAGGTATTCAGGTCCTGCATGAGAACATGTCACCACTTGAACAGAAATTGCTGAAGTTTCAGGAAGAACTCGATCAAGTCCGTAATTTGGCCAACTTGTCATTTTCCCTCAACGTCCACGACGTCAACCTTCCGAAAGATCAAAACCCCTCACCTCCACAAAATATCCCAAGACAGCAAAATCATCCCGCACCTCACCATCACGCTACTCCCCCTAAGTCTCCCGACGCAGTGCAATGCTTGCCACACCTCAAATAACACTCCACTACTCATCCCAGAACCTCAAAACCCTACAAAGGACCATTTCCACAAATATAAAAATCCCATCTATATGGAAACCGTGTCCCACTCCACTCCGCCTATCCTACAGGTATCCAAGTCTGACGAAAAGGACTTACTTATCAGGAACCTGGCCGAGGAGCTTAGGAAACTGACCAGCCGAGTCTAGGGTGTTTAAGGAACCAAGGGAATTGAAGGGTTGAATTATGAAGACCTTTGTATCCAACCTGATGTCGAACCGCCCGAGAGGTATAAACCTCCAAAGTTTAAAATTTTTTACGGTACTGGTGATCCGAGAGTCCATCTGAGGACCTATTGCGAAAAATTGGTTGGCGTGGGAAAGGATGAAAGAATCCGCATGAAGTTGTTCATGAGGAGTTTGAAGGGAGACACACTGTCTTGGTACATCAGCCAAGACCCCAAGAAATGGTCAAACTGGGTAAGCATGGCGTCTGATTTTATGGACATGTTTATTTTCAACACAGAGAACGCACCAGATGTGTTCTACATTCAAAATTTGAAGAAGAAAGCCACAGAAACCTTTTGCGAGTATGCTACTCACTGGAGGTCCGAAGTTGCTAAAGTCAGACCTGCTCTAGAGGAGGAGCAGATGAACAAGTTCTTTGTTCGGGCTCAGGACCCGCAGTATTATGAATGGTTAATGATGGTTGAAGGCCACAATTTCTCTAACATCATCAAATTGGGTGAGCAGATTGAAGAAGGTATTAAAAGCGGTATAGTTACAAATTTTGAAGCCCTGCAAGCCACTAACAAGGCTTTACAGTCTGGTGGTGTGTCTAAGAAGAGAAACGTGGGAGCCGTAATGGTTGCACAAAGAGCCAAGTCCCACTCAAATACCAAACTTATCCAACACCTCCACTCACATACCAGCCAACCCCGAATTACCAAGCACCCTCACCGAACTACCAAGCTCCACCACCCACATGTCAACTTGCTTCGCCAGATATTCACAACCTGCTCCTATCTACCACACTTATAATTCCCAGCCATCCCATTACCAATCACCCCCTACACGCCAAAACTTACCTAGACCTCGTCCCAATTTTGATCGCCGCCCTCCAAAGCAATACACCTCCATAGCCGAGCCCATTGACTAGCTGTATGAGAAGCTTAAAGCTGCTGGTTATGTCACACCTATCCCTGCTGCCACCCCTGAGAACCCTTCTCAGTGGGTTAACCCAAACAACTCTTGTGCATACCATTCCGGCATGAAAGGACACATCATCGAAGAATTCCGCTCTCTGAAGGACAAGATACATGATCTCATTGACAACAAGATTATTGTGGTAAAAGACCCCTCTCTAAACGTCCCCGATAATCTTTTGCTAGACCATAAGGGTAGAGGTATCCATATGATTGAAATAGAAGATTATTGGGATCCCGATGGGTCAATCAGGTTAATCACAGAAGGTGATGACCCAAAGAAACCCACAGTCACTCTCAAATCGATCATAGTCCATATTCAACCATCTGAGGACGCTGAGGTGAATATGTTTATACCATTTGAATTTGAAGTAGCACCACCTGCAAAGTCACCAGTGCCAATTGAAGTTGAGTTTGTATCTCTAGCAAATGCACCGACACCATTCGAGGTCGCAGTCTTGCCACCCCGAGCACACATTCCATTTGAAGTAAGGATGGCTGCACCAATTCCGGTGGCAATGTCAACCACGCCACCCTTATATTCAAACAATATCCCTTGGGACTATACAATCGAGGTAAGAAGGAAAGTCAAGGTCAGGTCTGAGGAAACTGTTGCAGCACAGGGTATGACGAGAACTGGTAGGGTCTACACCCCTGAGCATCTGCCCGAGTCAAACAAGAAGGCTGCCAATCGGCCTCCCCTTATCGAAACAGGTCCCGATGACCTTTGGAGAAAGGTACAGGCTAAGGAGTATTCAGTCATCGACCAGCTGAACAAGACACCGGCACAGATATCCATCCTCTCTCTGCTGCAGAATTTCGAAACACATAGAAATGCTTTGTTGAAAGTGTTGAGTGAAGCATATGTGCCAAACAACATCACTAGAGGGGAAATAGCCAATATGATAGGCCAGGTACTAGAGAGTCATAAAATCACTTTTCATGAGGACGAGCTACCACATGAAGGATTGGGGCACAACAAAGCGCTGCACATCACCGTGCAATGCGAAGATCATTTCATCACAAGAATCTTGATTGATGGAGGTTCCAGTCTTAACATCTGTACGTTGATAACACTCAAGAAATTGGGTAAAGGGCTACATGAGATAAGGGATGGAGAGATCATTGTGAAAGCCTTCGACGGTTCTTAGAGGTCCACCATGGGGGAGATCTGTCTATGTCTGCAGATGGGACCGACTTGGTTCAAAGTGGATTTCCAGGTGATAGATGTTCCAGCATCCTACAACCTGTTGTTGGGATGACCCTGGATTCATGCTGCTGGGGCCGTAGCGTCAACGCTACATCAGGCGGTAAAATTCGAGTGGAACCACCAAGAGGTGATTATTCATGGTGACGGTAGCAACCCCATTTATAGTCGTCAAACTATTTCGGTGATTGACGGAAAAAGAAAGATAGACGGGGGAACTTACCACCACATTGAGCAGGTCAATGCTATCGACAAGGACAAGTGGTGGGATAGCAAGATTGAGAGCATCATGAACTGGAGAGGATATGAGATAGGCAAAGGGCTCGGTAAGAACCTCCAAGGGATCACGAAGCCCATAAAGCTCAAGGAACATGGCACCACTTTCGGTCTGGGGTAACAACGACTGGTCGCCACCTTGGCACGGTCCCTATTACCCTTTGAAGCAGCCGATACCTCATCTTGAGCAGACTTTCAAGCAGGGCGACATTATTTACGGTTCAGACGAGGAAGAAGCACTTGAAGCAATGAGAAGCTTATTCCTAGAGGACGAAGCTATGGATTGCTGTGTTGTTCTCGAGGAGGAGGGGGAGGAAGGCCCTTCCATACAGACTGTCATCAAGGGGACATATCTCAAGAACTGGTCTATCAAGATGACCAAAGCTCGACGAGCCTCGGGGTAGCAAGGCTAAAACAAGCATTAGTTACTGTTTTATTTACTAAATGATTTTCCTTTTCCTACATTTTTCAATTTCTGCAATGAAGATCTTCAATGTTCAAAACAATTATTCAATTCATCAAAGTATCTTCTAAATTTCTCTTACGAGTCTGATATTTATTGCTATCGTTTTCTCTCATTACTTTATTTATACAGCAATACTATTACTTGTCTTGATGAACCGATGACTGTGACATGCAATGAGACAACGCAACAAACGGACATTGATTCAGATGAAGACGACATACCTGACGAGATTGTCAAAGAAGCTGAGATCTTTGAGAACAGACCTAAGTCCAACTTGGATGAGACTGAAGTTATCAACCTGAGAGATTCAGAAAACGTCAAGGAGACTCGCATCAGCATTCATTTGTCACCATCAGAAAAGAAAGAATACACAAAGTTTCTAAAAGAGTATGAGGACGTATTTTCAAGGTCGTATGATGACATGACAGGTCTAAGTACGTCTATTGTGGCTCACAAACTGCCAAACAATCCAATGTGTCCACCGGTGAAACAAAAGCTTAGAAAGTTCAAACCCGACATGAGTTTGAAGATCAAAGAAGAAGTTACCAAGTAGATCAACGCCAAAGTTCTCCGGGTAGTGGAGTACCCGACATGGTTAGCCAACATTGTACCTGTGCCAAAAAAGGACGGGAAGGTCAGAGTCTGCGTTGACTACCGGGATCTCAGCCGAGCCAGTCCGAAAGATGACTTCCCCTTGCCAAATATACACATTTTGATTGACAACTGCGCCAAGCATGAATTGCAGTCCTTCGTGGATTGCTTCGCTGGTTATCACCAGATTTGGATGGATGAGGAAAATGCTGAAAAAACGGCGTTCATCACGCCGTGGGGAGTGTATTGTTACAAGATGATTCCATTCGGCATAAAGAATGCAGGGGCCACCTACATGGGGGCCATGATTACCATATTCCATGACATGATTCACAAGGAGATCTAGGTGTACGTGGATGATGTCATTATCAAATCAAAGAAAGCTGCTGATCACATGGAGAATTTGGGGAAGTTCTTCAATGGATTGCGAAAATAAAATATGAAACTAAACCCCGCTAAGTGTGCATTCGGGGTTCCTGCTGGGATTTATTGTAATCCGCCGGGGAGTAGAATTGGATCCGTCAAAATTCAAAGCCATTCAAGAGCTACCCCCACCAAGGAACAAGAAAGATGTGATGAGTTTCTTGGGGAGGCTTAATTACATCAACCGATTTATAGCACAGTCTACAGTCATCTGTGAGCCAATCTTTAAGATGCTGAAGAAGGATGTTGCGACCGAGTGGACCGATGATTGTCAAAAGTATTTCGACATAATCAAGGAATATTTGTCAACACCGCCATTCCTACTACTGCACGAGCTAGGCAGACCTCTGTTACTCTAGCTTGCCGTTTTATATGGAGCTTTCAGATGCGTTCTGGGGCAGCACGGTGAAATGGGAAGGAAGTAAAAAGCTATTTATTACCTCAGCAAGAAGTCACTCCATATGAGGCCCGATATTCTCTATTAGAGCGTACCTGTTGTGCTCTAACTTGGGTCGCCCAAAAGCTGAGGCATTACTTCTGTGCCTATAGCACATATCTCATATCAAGGATGGATCCATTAAAGTACATCTTTCAGTAGCCCATGCCCACTAGCAAGCTAGCCAAGTGGAAAATCTTGCTGAGCAAATTCGACATTGTTTACATGACTCAGAAGGCAGTTAAAGGACAAGCTCTGGCAGACCATCTTGTTGAGAATCCCGTAGACGGAGGATACGAACCCCTGAAAACATATTTTTCTGATGAAGAAGTGTCATTCATAGGAGAAGATATTGCAGAATCCTATGATGGTTGAAGGATGTTCTTCAATGGAGCAGCAAACTTCAAGGCAGTCGGTATTGGAGCAGTCCTAGTATCAGAGACCGGTAAGCATTATCCGATATCCGCCAAACTCAGGTTCCCTTGCACCAACAATATGGCCGAATATGAAGCCTGCATCTTGGGGCTCAATATAGCCGTTGACATGAACGTCCAGGAACTGTTAGTGATCAATGATTCAGACTTATTGGTACATCAGGTACAAGGAGAATGGGCAACAAAGAATTCCAAGATACTGCCGTATCTGCATCCCCAGAATCCACGTACAGGAATTAAAAAATAGGTTCACAAAGATAGATTTCCGGAACCTCCCCAGAATCCAGAATGAGTTCTCCGATGCATTAGTTATTTTGTCCTCAATGATCCAGCATCCGGACAAGAATTTCATTGACCCTATTCCTATAAATATTCATAATCAGCCAGCTTACTGTGCCCATATTAAAGAAGAAGCAGACGAAAATCCTGGGTTTCATGACATCGATGAGTACTTGGCAAAAGGAGAATACCCAAGCTTGAAAATTCCACTCAGAAACGCACACTTCAGAGATTGTCCAACAATTTCTTCCACAACGGAGGAATCCTGTTTAGGAGGAATCCTAATTTAGGGTTATTAAGGTGTGTTGACGCAAAATAAGTATCAACCATTAAATGTAGATTCAACATCTCCACGCTTAGAAATCCTGCCTATAGGATAAATAATTACAATAAAATAAGTTGTTATTACGATTCTGCCCATGTTTTGAAACTTCACTAGAAGTACTGTCTTAGGATAAATAAACTATAATCATGTCTCATCATGCTATACATGTAGAGATCATGTTCTAGGTAAAAAACCATTAAAAAACCTGTCACCTATGCTATTCCTGAAATTGTGCATAATGCTATGATTCTATGTGCATTTAAAATCGTGTTTAAGTTACTATGCACCATGCTGCATTAGATATCATGCTATAAGATCGTATCTATTTAACTGCACTTAGTCTAAATACAAATATCTAAAACAACTCCCTGTTCTAAACAATTGGTAATTAGTCTTTGTACATATTCAACACCTAGAATCGCATGTTATTAGCTATAAACAACCTAAAGTCACTAACAAATCTGAATACCTACACCTAGGCAAGCCTTAGGTGATTAATTTAGAAAGAATAAAATCAAAACTGTTTTTGTGATCATATTTAACTGTCAGCATGCTTAAAACTAGTAGGCAAGCCTGATTAAGACTTCCTCTCTGAGTTATGCAATAATCTGTCTTTGTGTCATCACCTAGATACCATGATTTAGGATTCTGAATTAATATGGACCTTAATTGTGTATGAGACATGCTGCTTATGTCTACTGTGTGTGGAGGAATACCTGAACCTTTGTCTGTTTTCTATGCTTTCCTTTATATGCAGTCCTACTTGTTTTGTTATCTGCCGCCCTAGAATTTTACCTTTAAAACCTAAGGGTCTGCCTAGCATCTCCCTTTAGGATAGGAGTCCTAATTTCCTCTGAGACTAATAGGAAGGGACGGGTAACAACATGCAATAGAGGTTGAGACCAACACTCATTTTTTAATAGCCTTACGGGGTGGGAAGGGTAGAATATGGATATGATGACCGGTGCGCTAATACCACGTGTAGCCCCTCTTCGAGGAGTGATTACTGGGTATTGTATTAATGTGATCCATATTATTATAAACCTAGGACACCTTTTATATGTTTAGCTCATAATCCTTTTTGAAAGCTAATCTTCTTACTGTTTTCTGAATATCTACATGCTTACGACTTAAATCCCCTCTTATTTGAGCCTTTACTTGTTATATGCTAATTGTACAAATTCACAAAACCATTTGGTCTGGAACCACACTTGTGGATCCTGTGGGGTTCCTAACACCTTCCCCTTAGGATAATTTCAAGTCCTTACCCAAATCTCTGGTTAGTAACATAGTTTTAATTGAACCACTTAGGTGCCCTAACACACCGTTAAAATCATTAGGTGGCAACTCTTCAAAATATGCAAACCCTTTCCCAAAAGGATCGAGATGTCCCAACCAATGTCATAAACCCGATCTCCGCGAGGGAAAAAGCACGACAACATGGCGACTCTGCTGGGGATATTCAAGATTTTACCATTTCAAATTGTTTCGTGAATTTGTGCCTTTATTTTAAATACTTGCACCCTTTCCTATTCCCTTTACATGCAATTAATTGTTTACTTCGGGTATTTATTTTTCTTCAAAAATGAAAGTGATATGACTCTTTGTTTTCTTTTGTAACTACCTTAAGTCATTACTACCGTTTTTACCACTTTCTTTAACGTGCAAATATGTGACAACTTGTTTTAATACTTATTATTGCATAAATCATGCTCAACATTCATACTCCACTCGTGCCAAACAAAATACTATACCAATTCTTGATGAGTGGTTGCGCTCTTCCTATATTATTACCCACTAAATTCGGAAAGGTTTATTTGCGGTAAAACTATTCGATCAGCACTGCAGTCGACGGTTCTGTGTCTTTCCCCCTTGAGTTGTTTGCTCAAGGGTACCGGTCTAAAACCCCATAGAAACCTTACTTTGTTGCGCTGTTGCATGCATCATGGTAAAACCTAGTCGAGCTAAAGTGTCGTCTGCACGATAGCTTTTTAAGATAGCCTTATCCAAAAGTTCACCGGGTTCCCTAAACCCAAACGGACGCCCTCATGTTCTGTGCATTTATTTGGAGAACTAAATGCTTCCTGCTAATTATTGACAATAAATAGTCGAGTCTGGTGGGGTAAGGGCCTAACCTTATTTGCTTTGCTGAAAAAATGAGGCACGAAGTCCCCAGATTCAACATGGTCTCCAACATGCACCCAAAACTGTTGAGTTGGTGGGAGGATCTGCACTCTAGCGACAAAGCTATCATCAGGAAACACTTGGGTAATCTACCATCTCTCCTGGAAATCTAGCCTAAGAAAATGATAATAGAGGCTGCTACCCTGTTCTAGGATCGTGAAAGGTCCATGTTCTGATTTGGAAACATCGAAATGACGCCTTTGATATAAGAGATAGGAGGGATGGCTAACCTAGTATGGGAAACTCCAGGGTTGTTAATGCCTGAGAACCGCACAGGAAAAAGTTTCCTCAAAATGATGTGTCTGAAAAAGGACGCGGAATTGGTATGTTTGGAGGATTCGTACATTGCTTTTGACTACTTGTATGAAAGGTATGGTTACAGCAAATCGTACCTTACCTACCATGACGAGTTTGCTATCACCTCCCTAGGACACGTCCATCGCCGAGTGTTCGTGTTTATGGTTTGCTTTTTGGGTTTGATCGTGTTCCCGATGAAGAAGGAAAGGATCCATACCAGACTAGCCATGGTAACTAAGACCATAATGGAAGTGGTAAATGGGAAGGACTTCAGCATTGTGCCCATGATCGTTGCAGATATATATCGGGGCTCAGAAAAGTGTCAACAAGGAGCAAAGCATTTCGAAGGTTGCAATTTATTACTTCAACTCTGGCTCATGGAATATCTCCAAAGAGGCAAATATCGACAGGACATTCACCGTAGAATGTGGGATGACCACATCGCTTTCCATCACCCAAAGCGAATGAATTATATCCCTGACATGTTTGCTCAACCTGAAAATGCCGAGGATGGGTCGAGCTTTTTGATAACTTGACGGAAGAGCAAGTTCAATGGATGTTTGAATGGTTTCCGACAGATGAGTTCATCATTCGATCCCGAGACGCATCATTTCTGATACTGATTGGTATAAGGGGGACATACCCTTACGTCCCTCTTCGAGTTATGAGGCAATTAGGAAGGAAGCAAGTCATCCCTAGGGTCGAGAAGATGAGCGTACCTGTTGTGCTCTAACTTGGGTCGCCCAAAAGCTGAGGCATTACTTCTGTGCCTACACAACATATCTCATATCAAGGATGGATCCATTAAAGTACATCTTTTAGATGCCCATGCCTACTAGCAAGCTAGCCAAGTTGCAAATCCTGCTGAGCGAATTCGACATTATTTACATGAATCAGAAGGCAGTTAAAAGACAAGCTCTGGTAGACCATCTTGTTGAGAATCTCGTAGACGGAGGATACGAACCCCTGAAAACATATTTTCCTGATGAAGAAGTGTCATTCATAGGAGAAGATATTGCAGAATCCTATGATGGTTGGAGGATGTTCTTCGATGGAGCAGTAAACTTCAAGGGAGTCAGTATTGGAGCAATCCTAGTATCACAGATCGGTCAGCATTATCTGATATCCGCCAAACTCAGGTTCCCTTGCACCAACAATATGGCCGAATATGAAGCCTGCATCTTGGGGCTCAATATGGCCGTTGACATGAACGTCCAGGAATTGTTAATGATCGGTGATTCAGACTTATTGGTACATCAGGTACAAAGAGAATGGGCAACAAAGAATTCCAAGATAATGCCGTATCTGCATCCCCAGAATCCACGTACAGGAATTAAGAAAGAGGTTCACAAAGATAGATTTCCGGAACCTCCCCAGAATCCAGAATGAGTTCTCCGATGCATTAGCTATTTTGTCCTCAATGATCCAGCATCCGGACAAGAATTTCATTGACCCTATTCCTATAAATATTCATAATCAGCCAGCTTACTGTGCCCATATTAAAGAAGAAGCAGACGGAAATCCTTGGCTTCATGACATCGATGAGTACTTGGCAAAAGGAGAATACCCAAGCTTGAAAATTCCACTCAGAAACGCACACTTCAGAGATTGTCCAACAATTTCTTCCACAACGGAGGAATCCTGTTTAGGAGGAATCCTAATTTTGGGTTATTAAGGTGTGTTGACGCAAAAGAAGCATCAAAATTGCTGGAAGAAATTCATCCTGGGACCTGTGGCCCACATATGAACGGTTTTGTTCTAGCAAAGAAAATACTCCGAGCTGGTTACTTTTGGATGACAATGGAAACGGATGCATCCAATATGTTCAGAAGTTCCACCGTTTCCAGATACATGGGGATATGATAAAGGTGCCTCCAAGTGAGCACAATGCAACAAGCTCACCATGGTCGTTCGCCGCTTGGGGTGTGGACGTTATTTGACCAATCGAGACTGACGCCTCCAATGGCCACAGTTTCATTCTGGTCGCCATTGACTACTTCATTAAATGGGTCAAAGAAGCCTCCTACAAAGCAGTTACTAAGAAAGTCATGTCCGACTTTGTCTGCGACCGCGTTGTTTGTCGGTTCGGAGTTCCAGAGTCAATCATCACCGACAATGGTTCTAATCTCAACAGTGACTTGATGTAAGCTATGTGTTAAACTTTCAAGATCAAACACAAGAATTCCACAACATACAGACCTCAGATGAATGGATCCGTAGAGGCCGCTAACAAAAACATCAAGAAGATACTAAGGAAGATGATAGAAAGGCATAAGCAGTGGCATGAAAAGTTATCATTCACTTTATTGGGATACAACACCACTGTCCGCACATCAACATGGGAAACTCCCTATATGCTGGTTTATGGTACAGAGGTTGTAATTCCTGCCGAAGTGGAGATTCCATCTCTAAGAATTATACAGGAAGATGAGCTCAGCGATGCAGAGTGGGTAAGGAGCCGTTATGAGAAGCTAACCTTCATAGACTGGAAGAGAATGAGTGCAGTATGTCATGGTCAACTATATCAGAACAGAATGGTCAGGGCCTTCAACAAGAAAGTTAAGCCGAGACGATTCACACCAGGGCAGCTGGTGTTAAAGAAAATCTTTCCGCATCAAGATGAAGCCAACGAGAAGTTCTCTCCCAACTGGCAAGGTCTGTACATGGTTCATAGAGTGCTGACAGGAGGAACACTCATACTTGTAGAAATGGACGGAGAAGTTTGGCCGAAACCGATCAATTCAGATGCAGTCAAACACTACTATGTGTAATCTTTATGCTTTTTCAGTGATGTAATTTGAACTACGCCTAACCTGATTCCCGTTTAAGAGGGAATACGTAGGCAGCCTATAGGTTCGGTCACAATTCAATAAAAATCTATTTTTTTACGCAATTGGACACTGGGGCAGAATTTTGAGGAGGGCCCTCAAAATTCTGAAGCGAGTAGCATTCCACAAGCATTCAACAAGCCAACTGGGGAAAAATTTTGAGGAGGACCCTCAAAATTCTGAAGCAAGTTCAGCCAATCACCGCGCGAGCAGCAATCAGAGGCATCCATACAGCAAGCTGGGGCAGAATTTTGAGGAGGACCCTCAAAATTCCGCAGCAGAAGAGGTCGCAATGTCTCAAGCCGTGTCATGTCATCGGTCCATCTAAAAACTATTTTAGATTATATATTACAAAATCATGCATATTTATTGCATAAGGCTACCTTTCTGCCTTCCGTGGTTAAACGCTACCTCCATCTGCATTCGCATATTGCATAAGTCTACCTTTCTGCCTTTCGAGGTTAAACGCTACCTCCATCTGCATTCGCATATTGCATAAGGCTACCTTTCTCCCTTTCGAGGTTAAATTCTACCTCCATCTGCATTTGCATCTTGCATAAGGCTAACTTTCTGCCTTCCGAGACTAAACGTTGTCTCCATCTGCATTCGCATATTGCATAAGGCTACCTTTCTTCCTTCCGAGGTTAAACGCAACCTCCATCTGCATTCGCATATTGCATAAGGCTACCTTTCTGCCTTCCGAGACTAAATGCTATCTCCATCTACATTTGCATCTTGCATAAGGCTACCTTTCTGCCTTCCGAGACTAAACGATGTCTCCATCTGCATTCACATCTTACATAAGGCTACCTTTATGCCTTCCGAGACTAAACGCTGTCTCCATTTACTTCTCAAAAAACAACCAATACCTCTAGCATTATTTACTGCGCTTTCCTTTTGGGCTAAGCTCTGCCCCTTTAATTTGCAAGACTAAGCTCTGTCTTGTCACCATCATACTATTGCATCTTCATGGTCTGAAATATTGCCAACTTATCCAAAGGCGTCATCATTCGGAGGCACCATCTTCATGGCCTGAGAACACCATGTCATGGCCCGGGGATCTCTTTTATCAGTTTGCATATCATTATTCAAAGGCGTCATGGTTCGGAAGCACCATCTTCATGGCCCAAGAACATCATTTCATGGCCTGCGAATCGTGCATCAAGAAATTCATGGCCCAGGAAATCATGGTCTAAAGACGTCATCCTTAACCGTCCAAAGACAAATTCATAGTCCAACGGGATTTGCATCATGTTTAAATTACGCATGATATGTTTGTATTATTCATTTGTAGGTAACCCGGCAAGCAACAACCATCATGGCAGGCGCGGTCCCGCCCCAGTTCTCCTAACTACCCCGTAAGCCGCTTGTTCACCCAACCTTGCACTTCGCGTCCATCCTTATAAAACTTCATCGGTATACTTCGCCAGTGGCTCCTGAACTACATACGGCCTGATTCTTGTAAAACAAAGGGATATGTAGGCAGCTCAAAAACCAGGGTGCGGCCCAAACCTTTCAAGCTATTTCCACTCGGTCAAATTGGCCATCATATCTTTACCCGACAACTCTTCCATCCTTCCCGGGTAAAGAAGGGCAGTTGTTGATACCTAATTTTTTCTCAAACTATTTTTTAAACTTGCATATATACCTTCAAAATCAATTTCCATAACAATTAGTATTTTTTCATAATTTTCTCATATTTTTATAAATTTATTTCTAATTTATCCAGTATTTTTTATCTCTAATAATTAATTATAAATTGCATTACAAATGATTTCAAAGATATCTCTTGACTTAATACATTATTTTTGGCCTTGGTAAGATCAAATTATTTCACAATTAGTCAAATTGGCACCTTTTGGCTATAATTGCAATTATAGCCTAACCATATATTTTATGTTATTTCTATCCAATAATTGGTCATTTATATTTTTAAATACTGATTAACCATTTTTATTTTATTTCTTAAACACCAATTTCATTCTTCTGATTATTAGTTATTTTAATTAAGCATTTAACATTTTAATTGAGTATTTAACACCTAGCCACATCTTATTTAAATTCTAGCCCCCAATTAAACCCAAAACCACATGGTTTAAACTAGCCCAGGCCCACCAAGCCCAATACCATATCATAACCGGCCCAACCCCAAATCAATCTGAGCCGTTGATCAAATTAGATCAACATCCCAGATTTCTATTACCTTAATTAAACCCAAACGACCTACCCCCTTCCCCTCTCATTCTCACCGGCCCCTCATCTCTCTAACCCTCTCTCTTTCTCTCTCTCTCTCTCTAGTCTCTTCTAGAGACTTCCAGTCTCTTATTCTCCGATGAAGATGGCTCGTCTTCTCCGACTACCTCTCTTGCCGGAAACCATGGGTCCTCACTCCTCTTAGCTTCATGGCTCCCTCCTACACTGGGTATCACTGTCCAGAGGTCCTTAGGAGATCCTGAAGTGGTTCACCTCACCCCATGACTGTTCATGCCTTCTCAAGCCACCCTTGGCCTGTCCGAGTAATATCTTCCCATCTCCAGCCAAAACCTATGGGTTTTGAGCCGATTTTCTCTCTTTTTGGGTTATCTCACTAAAACCCTAACTGTTGGCTCTCGATTTCTTAGATCTATGACAAATCTGGATGTATTCTGAGTTATTTTTGCTATTTTCCTTAAAGGTTCCGAGTTTTATTTAAAAATGACTCTTAATCTTCAAGCTGGGTTTCTTAACACCTTTGTTGAAAAAAGAATGATTTTCTTTCTGATTTAAGTATTATTCTATAACTTCTACTATGTTTGCACGATTTATTTGTGTTTTTCCTTCATCTGACTTACTATGTTGGAAACCCTAAGTGTCTTTGCCTTAATCTTAGGATTCTGAGTCTGTTTTGATGATTTTGTTCGTTTAATCTGTATGTGTACATGTTTCTCACGAATGTTCTGAGCTTTTCTGTGACTTTACCATATTTTGTTCATTAGGGTTTCTGATCTTTGTGTCCTATACTCGTATCATGTTTACTCCGTTATTTCCTTTAATAATTTTACTATGTTCTAACTTAAATCCCTGATTTATGTGATTCTCTTACCCTACTTTGCCTATTCTTGCTTCTGATATGTTTGCTCCGTTCAGTTGCAATACTTTCCTTTGGTTAATATTGCCTTTTACGATTGGTACCCTCTATTCTCGACTGATTTCAATCTTTAAAATATTCTCTTTCCTTAGTTTTGGTTAATTATGCTGTCAACTGATTCTCAACATTTGTTTCCTTAATTAGGACTCTATAAACCTAGCCTAATCACCAGCACTATACTTGCACTATTTTGAAGTATTTCCTTATTTTTTATGTTCCAATCATATGTTGATTTGCTCCTTTAGTTACCTGTTCTTACCGTTTGAAAGTTAACCCCTTAATTAGAGGAAGTACTTAAACTGATTATTTATGATTCCTTTAATTGCTGTCTCACTTTGATCTGCACCTTATTTAGTACTATTTTAAAAGCTATATATACCCCGACCTCTTATTTTTGAAAAACACAAACTGATTTGTTCAAACTCACTCACTCTCTCTCTTACAATTACAAAACTCTCTGCTCTCTCTCTCTTTCTTCTGTGCTAATTACTACTATTCTAAGTTAGTCGGTTGCAAGCCAAGGCTAACTATTGTGGATTTCCTACTTCCTGTTTGTGTTACTACTTTCTTCACTTCACTGGTATGTTCTAGTTCAGATTTCAGTTCTCAAACCAACATGTTTCTATTACTGTTGTAATTCAGTGTGTTTCTAATTTGCTTTTACTTATTATTTTGATGTTCAACATGTAACTCCATTCACATGTTAAGTTAGGCTTTACTTGTCAATGAACAACATGTTTCTGTATACTTAACACTTGTTTCTTATGTGAATTCCCATGCATATGACTGGTACATTAGTTTAATCATGGTCTTAGTTGTGTTAGTGTTAATCTAATCCAATACTTTACTGTACCCTTGATCCTCTGAACCCTTAGGAGTTTCTTATTGCATGCCTATATGTGTTTCTGCTTGCTACATGTTTGCCCTTACATGCTCTGTATTTGTCCCTCAAATCACATTACCCCTGCTTATGATTGTTGGACTATCCCTGGTCCTTTGTGTGATGTTTAACTTCTATATCAATCAAGTTTCCCTCTTCAAAACTGTTTTCTTACTTACCCTTTCTCATAACTGTTTTCTTACTTAAACCCTTTTAAAAAAATTAAAAGCAATATCACATATACTCTTAGAAGTCTAGGTTTTGCCTCTTCTATGTGAGCATTGTCTTGGGACCCTTGAGCTCCCTCTGAACTTTGACACACAGAGGCTGGTCATTCCGCACTGCACTTACTCTATTTTGGCTATGAAATCTGGGTGTGAGCACTACCCGGGAGCCCTTGAGGTCCTTAGGGAACTCTGACATACCCGGATTATGAGAAGGTTGTGAAATAATAACTGCCATTGAGGACCTGGAGACTTGAGCCTATTCTGTAGGCTCCCTATAGTTAACTTCTTATTTTCCTTCTATTTCAGTTGTGTAATTCGTATTCAATGGCCTGTAATAATTAATTGTAAATAACTTTGGGGTCGGATAGTGAAAATGGGTGGGTGATATGCATGCTGTAGTATAATTAAGGGTAGAGACCATGTTTCTAGGTTTATTTTTTCGCTATGCGCAATAACAACCATGTTTAGGTACACCATGCCATGCATTAGATATCATGCTACTTAGGATTTATGTGTATTCAACATCTCCACGCTTAGAAATCCTGCTTATAGGATAAATAATTACAATAAAATAAGTTGCTATTACGATTCTGTCCATGTTCTAAAACTTCACTAGAAGTACTGCCTTAGGATAAATAAACTGTAATCATGTCTCATCATGATATACACGTAGAGATCATGTTCTAGGTAAACAACCATTAAAAAATTTGTCACCTATGCTATTCCTGAAATTGTGCATAATGCTATGATTCTATGTGCATTTAGAAATCCTGTTTAAGTTACTATGCACCACGCTGCATTAGATATCATGTTATAGGATCGTATCTATTTAATTGCACTTAGTCTAAATGAAGATATCTAAAACAACTCCCTGTTCTAAACAATTGGTAATTAGTCTTTGTACATCTTCAACACCTAGAATTGCATGTTATTAGCTATAAACAACCTAGAGTCATTAAAAAATCTGAATAACTGTTGCATGTTATCCTACACCTAGGTAAGACTTAGGTGATTAATTTAGAAAGAATAAAATCAGAACTATTTTTGTGATCGTGTTTAACTGTCAGCATGCTTAAAACTAGTAGGCAAGCCTGATTAAGACTTCCTCTCTGAGTTATGCAATAAACTGTCTTTGTGTTATCACCTAGATACCATGCTTTAGGATTATGAATTAATATGGACCTTAATTGTGTATGAGACATGCTGCTTATGTGTACTGTGTGTGGAGGAATACCTGAGCCTTTGTCTGTTTTCTATGCTTTCCTTTATATGCAGTCCTACTTGTTTTGTTATCTGTCGCCCTAGAATTTTACCTTTAAAACCTGAGGGTCTGCCTAGCATCTGCCATTAGTATAGGAGTCCTAAGTTCCTCCGGGACTGATAAGAAGGGACGAGTAACAACATGCAATAGAGGTCGAGACCAACACTCGTTTTTAATAACCTTACGGGGTGGGAAGGGTAGAATATGGATATGTTGACCAGTGCTCTAATACCACGTGTAGCCCCTTTTTGAGGAGTGATTACCGGGTATTGCATTGATGTGATCCATATTATTATAAACCTAGGACACCTTTTATATGTTTAGCTCGTAATTCTTTTCGAAAGCTAATCGTCTTACTGTTTTCTAAACATCTACATGCTTAAGACTTAAATCCCCTCTTATTTGAGCTTTTACTTGTTATTTGCTAATTGTACAAATTCACGAAACCATTTGGCCGGGAACCATAGTTGTAAATCCTGAGGGGTGACTAACACCTTCCCCTTAGGATAATTTCAAGCCCTTACCTAAATCTCTAGTTAGTAACGTAGTTGTAATTAAACCCCTTAGGTGCCCTAACACACTGTTAGAATCGTTAGGTGGTTGTGAGCACCTAATTTTTGACCCACATGGGAATAACTCCTAAAAATAGACCAAAAAATAATTTTAAATAAATTTTAGGAGTTTTTTTTATTTAGTTGCATTTCGTGTAGGTTTAATATTTTAAAATTATAGAAAAATCATAAAATTGTCAAATTTTTCATTACATGTCATCTTAGGTTTTATTTGAATTTTAGAAAATAATTACTCTTAATTGATAGATTAATATATAAAAATAACAAAAATATTCATTAGTATTAATCAATTATTTAAAATGCTAATTAGTCTTTTTGAAAAATAAATAATTAGTAGTAGGATGGCCGTATTTGAGAGAACAATTTGGCCTTTTACTTCAAATTGACCTAATTTAGGGCCCAAAATCCCAGACCCAACCAAATTTCCCTCTTTAAAAACCCCATTTCCCTAGACCTAAACCTGGACCTAGTTTTGGAAAAAATACCCCTCCCTAGGAGAATGAGCACCGAAAATTCTTCTCGGAGGAAGAAATGCAGCCACCATGAATTCAACCTTCCTTCCTCCATTTCCAGCTATGTAAGATCACATTCAATCACCTGAAACCCCATGGATTCATAGCTCCAAGTTTACATTTCTGTCCCGCTCCATTTTCCACCTGAAAATCAGTCCAAATCCACCCAAAAACAGTACCAAACCACCTCTAAAACAAGCTGAAAACACCAACTCAAAGCTGCAGCATCTCCACCACCAAACTAGAAGCTTCCCACCTTCATCTTCACCCCAAAAACTCTATCAAAACAGCCTTGTTTTCCACTCAAAAAATGCTGCCGAAACAACCTCTCGAACCCAGCAGAAAACCATCCAAAATTAGCTCTAAACCATCCTCAAAAACAGTCTGTTTTCAGCAATGAAAAGCTGAAACTTCAGCTATGAAAAACAGCCACTAAAATCGCCGGAACACCCATCAAAAAACAGTCACAACTTTAGCAATTTTTACCCTAAAACCACCCTGGACCACTACTGAAAGACATCACAAAAACCAACAGAAGAATTCCATTATTGGTTGCCAAAATCTGAGTGAAACAGTCCGGGAAAAGTCCCCGGCGAGGTCTTGGTTCGAGGCTGCCGATCTAAGATCCGGTCAGAGGCTCTCCGTTTCGCCTAATTTATTCTCTATTAAAGGTCCGTTTCTGAGCTTCTTTGTTTTATTTTGATGGGTTCCTGTTGTTAGTTAGATTTTACTTCTTGTTCAAATGAAGTAATTATATGTTGATGTTTTGTGAATAATCTGAAATTCCTTAATGTTTGATTGATGGAATGAATTTGGTTTATTAATTTAGTATTTTGATTTTAGCTGTTCAATTTGGATAGATAATATGTTGCTTAATCAATTTGAATTTTTCACTAATTAAAAGGCAAGTGGGCCAATTGCTTGGATCAATTGGCCCAGAATTATTAAATATGCACAACAGGTTTGGGTTTGGTTAAAGGGAATTAGGCCTAATGATCTTCTTGATAATTTTATCCATGTTTTTAAAAGAATTACTTGGTTCGTGGGGTCAATTTGAAACGATGAGAATCTAATTAAATGAAATCTAGGCTTTGGTCATAGTTTCAGCGTAGAATTGGGCTTAATGCTAAGTTTAATTACGTCTTATTCATTTGGGCATTGTATTTTTCTTTAGGAGCATCTGATAAATAATAAATTATCGTGACTATGGGTACGGTTTCCGTGGCATAGTTATAGATATGTAACCCTAATTCGGGTGTGCATTTCATGTGACCTGACCATAATAATTAAAATAAACATGTCGTAAATCGCGGGTGCATGTCATGTGGCGCGGTTTGCGACATGTACCAAAACGAAAAGTGTACAACATCGTGACTTGTTCCAAAGATATTTCCATAAATACTAAAAGCGGTTTTAACAAAAAATAATAAGAAATGCACAATGGACTAAAATATGTAAATAATCATATAATTTAGGCTAAATATTAATAGTTAAGCAACCGTGATAGAACCACGGAACTCGGGAATGCCTAACACCTTCTCCCGAGTTAACAGAATTCCTTACTCGAATTTCTGGTCACAGACAAATCAAAACAGAGTCTAAATTTCCTCGGTTTGGGATTTCAATAAACGGTGTCCCGGAACATCGTCAAAAATTCGGCTGGCGACTCTGAAAACTAAAATAAATCCCAAACCCGAATAATGTCACTTAAAGTGGAAAAACTCCCTTATTACCTTTCATTAATCCGGGGGTGAAAAAGGAGGTGTGACAGTTATGATTGACTCGGGAACTCCGAACCGGAAAACAATGCGGTCGCGGACAAAGTCGGCCATGACTTTCTTAGTAACTGCATTGTAGGAGGCTGCTTCGACCCATTTAGTGAAGTAGTCAATGGCGACCAAAATGAACCTGTGGCATTGGAAGCAGCAGGCTCAATTGGTCCAATAACGTCCATACCCCAAGCGGCTAATGACCATGGTGAGCTAGTTGCATTGAGCTCACTTGGAGGCACTTTTATCATATCCCCATGTATCTGGCAATGGTGGCACTTCCGAACATATTGGATGCAGTCTGTTTCCATAGTCATCCAAAAGTAACCAGCTCAGAGTATTTTCTTAGCTAAAACAAAACCGTTCATATGTGGGCCACAGGTCCCAGCATGAACTTCTTCCAGCAATTTTGATGCTTCTTTTGCATCAACACACCTTAATAACCCCAAATCGGGAGTCCTCAAATACAGGATTCCTCTGCTGTGGAAAACATTGTTGGACAATCTCCGAAGTGTGTGTTTCTGAGTGGAATTTGCAAGCTCGGGGTATTCTCCTTTTTCCAAGTACTTATCAATGTCATGAAACCAAGGATTTCCGCGTGCTTCTTCTTTGATATGGACACAATAAGCTGGCTATTATAGATCTTTATGGGAATAGGGTCAACGAAATTCTTGTCCAGATGCTGGATCATTAAGGACAAAGTAGCTAATGCGTCGGCGAACTCATTCTGGATTTCGAGGACGTGCCATAACTCTATCTTTGTGAACCTCTTTCTTAACTCCTGTACGTGGTGCAGATACGGCAGTATCTTGGAATTCTTTGTTGCCCATTCTCCTTGTACCTGATGTACCAATAAGTCTGAATCACTGATCACTAACAGCTCCTGGACATTCATGTCAATGGCCATATTGAGCCCCAAGATGCAGGCTTCATATTCGGCCATATTGTTGGTGGAAGGAAACTTGAGTTTGGCGGATATCGGATAATGCTGACCGGTCTCTGATACTAGTACTTCTCCAATACCGACTCCCTTGAAGTTTGCTGCTCCATCAAAGAACATACTTCAACCATAATAGGACTCTACAATATCTTCTCCTATGAATGATACCTCTTAATCAGGAAAATATGTTTTCAGAGGTTCGTATCCTCCGTCTACGGGATTCTCAGCAAGATGGTCAGCCAAAGCTTGTCCTTTAACTTCCTTCTGAGTCATGCAAACAATGTCGAATTCGCCTAGCAGGATTTACCACTTGGCTAGCTTGCCAGTGGGCATGGGCTTCTGAAAGATTTACTTTAATGGATCGATCCTTGATATGAGATATGTTGTGTAGGCACAGAAGTAATGTATCAGCTTTTGGGTGACCCAAGTTAGAGCACAACAGGTACGTTATAATAGAGAGTACCGGGCCTCATATGGAGTAAACTTCTTGTTGAGGTAGTAAATATCTTGTTCCTTCCTTGCTGTTTCATCGTGCTTCCCCAGAACGCAGCCGAAAGCTCCATCTAATACTGCAAGATAGAGTAGCAAAGGTCTGCCTGGCTCGGGCGGTACTAGGACTAGCAGTGTTGACAAATATTCCTTGATTATGTCGAAATCCTTTTGATAATCATCGGTCCACTCGGTCATAGCGTCCTTCTTCAGCATCTTAAAAATTGGCTCACATACGACTGTAGACTGTGCTATAAACCGGCTGATGTAATTAAGCCTCCCCAAGAAACTCATCACATCTTTCTTGTTCCTTGGTGGTGGTAGCTCTTTAATGGCTTTGACTTTTGACGGATCAAATTCTATTCCCCGGTGGCTTACAATAAATCCCAGAAACTTCCCAGCAGGAACCCTGAATGCACACTTCGCGAGGTTTAGTTTCAGATTGTATTTTCGCAATCTATTGAAGAACTTCCCCAAATTTTCCATGTGATCAGCATCTTTCTTTGATTTGATAATGACATCATCCACGCACACCTCGATCTCCTTATGAATCATGTCATGGAATATGCTGGTCATGGCCCTCATGTAGGTGGCCCCTACATTCTTTAGACCAAATGGAATCATCATGTAGCAGTACACTCCCCACGGCATAATGAACGCCGTTTTCTCAGAATCTTCCTCATCCATCCAAATCTGGTGGTAACCAGCGAAGCAATCCACAAAGACTGCAATTCATGCTTGGCGCAGTTATAAATCAGAATGTGTATATTTGGCAAGGGGAAGTCATCTTTCGAACTGGTCCGATTGAGATCCCGGTAGTCGATGCAGACTCTGACCTTCCCGTCCTTCTTTGGCACAGGTAAAATGTTGGCTAACCATGTTGGGTACTCCACTACCCGGAGAACTTTGGCGTTGATCTTCTTGGT
>MDKJ01330162.1:0-10718 GCA_005239525.1 Nicotiana knightiana
AGTTCCAGCATAATATGCTGGAAGTTCATACACAGGTGCACCGAACTCCAGTATATTATGCTGAACCGGTCTCTATTACAGCAAAATAGTGACTATTTTCTGATGACTTGGCAAACGCTGGCTATTTTCAAATGATCAGTCCGAAAACTGATTAGCCCGTACTATTTTTATTTGAATTTCTCGTAAAAAATGTGTGGGGTACCCTATTTGGTCGCCCCCATTTAACATATACCCGCTTTTTTAAAATCTTTTAACTTGTACCCACTTTTTAAATAACTATAGCTCCCTTCCCCTCGCTAAGCTGAAGTTCACCAGTTAAGCTGAAGTTCGCCAGTTATAAAGATAAAACTTCAGCATACGGGGCTGAAGTTCCCCAGTTACAAAGACAAAGCTTCATCTCTAGAGCTGAAGTTTCCCAGTTACAAACTTCAGCTTTAGAGCTGAAGTTCCTAAGTTATAAAGATAATTACAAAGACAAAACTTCAGCTCTAGAGAACTAGAGCTGAAGTTTTGTCTTTGTAAACTGGGGAACTTCAGCCCATTATGCTGTAGTTTTGTCTTTATAACTGGGAAACTTCAGCCCCATATGCTGATGTTTCCCAGTTACAAAGACAAAACTTCAGCCCCGTATGCTGAAGTTTTTGTCTTTATAACTTTTCCCAGTTACAAAGATAAAACTTCAGCTCTAGAGCTGAAGTTCCCCAGTGTAAATAGGGGAACTTCAGCCCCGTATGTTGAAGTTTTTGGTTTTATAACTGGAGAACTTCAGCCCCGTATGCTGAAGCTCCCCAGTTACAAGACAACAACTTCAGATCTAGATCAGAAGTCCGCAAGCCGTCTACTAGAAATCTGAAGTTTTGCGTGATTGCTTTTGCTACTTCGCCCCGCATGCTGAAGTTATGCGCAAAAGCGGATATGGATGCAATTTTTTTACAAAGCAAATATAAGTTAAAACGTGGTACAAAAAGTGGGTACGGATGCCAAAGCCCCGAATTTCTCCCCTAATTATATCGGCCCATATTTTTTACGCTTCGCAACGATCAATAAATTGCTATATTTTCTTTTAAAGAACGCTTGACCTCTTCATTAGAGTTTCTTTCACACAATAAAATGCTTCACAGTTTTCCGCGGCAATATCTTACATTGATATCATTCAATATTGGTAATACATTGACACTCGGTAATTTAATTTTACACTCATAAGCCTCCAAAAAAGGTAAATCAAATCTTTTTTCGCCAAACATACAAAATTCTTCACATTCTCTCAGCTTGATGCATCCTCTTATTATCTTGTTATGGTTATTATCTTGTTGTTAGTATTGCTTATTGTTACTGCTCTCTTCTCTTTTCCTTGAGTCGGAGTCTATCGAAAATTGTCTCTCTACTCTCAAGATAAGAATAAAGTCTTCATATACATTATCCTCTCTACATCCCACTCATAAAATTATAGTGCACTTGTTGGTGTTGTACTTGTTTCTCACCTTGATACCTAGTACTATAGAACCATCTTTTTCTAACTGCGACAAAGTTGTCGACTTCGGTATTTGCTAATTTTTCCTGACGTCATTTTGTATTTAATTCATTTCTTTTTTAGTGCCCCGCTTTGATCTTTATCACACTACACGAGCTATAGTGATCAGTTTGAAAGTTTCCAAGGAACCATATCAAATAGGGATTTGAAATATAAATAATTGCATATATAAAGTCAAGCCTTGAGAAATACGAAGTTGCGAAGTACAAAAACCAAACTCGAGTCTTTGTCTTCTTAATCTTCGAGTCAAGTTGAAGTATTTAAAAAATTGGTTTGCCTATTTCTATTCGGAAAATATATTTGGCCAAACTTGTTTTGGCTATAATGTCCCAATTGGGGGTATTATGATAATTTCGCACAGCTTTTAAGGGCAAAATAGATATTTAGGTATTTTCGTTTTCCAGATATACCTTTTAGTATTTTTTGTTGTTTTCCCTCTAATTCTCTCTCATTAGTTTAATGATCTTACATTCCCCATGCTTCTTTCACATTTTCACACGCATGCTACATTATTTTTGATAAAGCAATTTATACTCATATACATGTATTATACCATTTAAACGAAATACACTAAAATACACGCATAGTATACTAAAAAAATTCGATTAAATTATTGTATTTCAATTTCTATATTACTGTATCACTAAACTAATAAAATACTATATACTTTCTAACCCTAACACTTAAATATAGAGTGCTTCAACCAAGAAGCTTTTATAGCCCCCACTGACATTTATATCTTTAATTTGTTTTCTCCTTCTTCATCTCTTATCTTTTCTTATTGTTAGATTAATGAATGGATCACTGGAAGAGGAATAATGCTTCAAAGGTTTATGTAGTGTTTCGCGGTAAGAGGCCTGGATTGTACAACTCTTGGCATCAGTGACTAACCTTAACCCCCATTCCCTTTTCTTCCACCGTCACTGCTTTCCCTAATCCCTCCATTCTCTCTCAACCACTCCCTAAACCCTACTCGCCGTCGCCGGCAAAACTCCCTGTCTATGGAGTTTCGGTGTATTTTCCGTCCCTTACCGGCCTTCTACACCTTTTGGTTGTTTGATTACATGGATTCCTAAGAGAACCTCAAAGAGATTCAACTTGGTTTTGTCCGAAACTTGTTTACAGGCCTGTCTATGGCCATTCTTGTTTGTGAATACTGATTTCCTTCTATTTTTAGTTCGAATCTATGGCTTTTGATTGAGTTTCTTTCATCTCTATTGTTTTTGAAAAACCCTAGTTCAATGACTACTTGGGTCTGTTCAAATCCTCGTAGATCTGAGATGTTCTGAGTTCTATTTGGTATTTTTCCCCAGAAATCTTCTGTTTTGTTAATGTTATTCTGATTCCATTACTTTCTGAAATTAGGGTTCCGTCCTAAGTTTCTTCAAACGGTTTTTTCTAACTTGCAAATGTCGAATCTGATTATTTCTTTACTGATTTAATTAAAATTCGTGCATATGCTTAAACCCTAGATGTTTCTGTTTGTGACACTGATTTTTTCCCGTTATTGCGTTTATTTCTGTTAACCAATTATATTGACTGATTTTATTTAGGTTTCGAATAACTTTTTCCTGGTAAAATCAGTATTTTCCAGGATTTTTACCAATTTCTTTATTTATGACCTGGATTAGTTATACTTGCCTTAATTAAAATATCAGTATGGTTTGAGGATTGATTGACTCCTCTATGGTATAAGATTGATTTCTTGCCTTATTTGAGCCCTAGTTCTGTACCGTTAATTGACTCTCCCCAATTTAAGGGGGTCTCTTCCGGATTTTTCTATAGGAATTGATTCCCTAATTGGCTGATTGATTTTATTTGATTACCTTGTTTTACGAACTTTGATTTCCTCTTTACCTTATTTCTTTTACCTCACTAAGTGCTATATATACACTCTCATTTTGATTCTTCGGACACGAACAATAGTTCACAAAAAATACACACTAACACACACACTTTGCTCTCATCTCTCTGCTACTTGTGCTCATTGCTTGTCTAGCCGGCTAAAACCAAGGCTAGACTATTGAATCCTGCATAGCTTTCATCTCCTATTTTCTTTCCTTCAACTAGTATGTTCCTATTCCTAATGTCATTATGAATTCTGAACCTGTATGTTCTCTGTTGCTCTATTTCTGTTAAGTCCATGTCTCTAGTCTAATTACTTATGTACTTAATTCTGTATTCTTTCCTGTTTATTGCTTTGATCAGGATGTTTAAGTTTCATTCTTTCTAGTTTGTCAACCTAATCAACATGTTTACCTTCTGTTTAAGTTTTACTCCTTCATGTTTATTGCTCTAAACCGACAAACTTACTTCTGTGTTTAAATTTCAACATTTCCTGTCTATTGCATGTTTACTTTGATGTCTAAGACTCTCACTTTTCCATTAACCTCAATTGGTGTGATCAATTCTGTCCCTTCCATGAACGGATTAGGATAACTGCTTTTACATTAAAATTCTATGTTTTCCTGTCCATTGCTTTGAGTCAGTATGCTTACCTCTATAGTTATGTATGACTGTTAAACTTGAGTGATTCCTGTCTAGACCCTAAATCAGTATGTCCTAGTGAATTATTATCTACCCATGCCTGCTCTATGCTCCTGACTAGCATGCTTCCCTAACACCCTGTTTCTATGTGCTCCTGATTCAGGATTCTTGTGTTCCCAACTCCTGCTTCCCTTTTGGGTAATTGTTTGTTCTCAGCATGCTATATGCTCACCTAAGGTTAACTAATGAACTGAGTTAAGTCTGGGCAATATGAAGCTTTGTTTGAAACCTTGTGACTGTGTTTCTATTTGTTGTTGTTTGCTGAACCTTTGTTTTATTAGAATGTTTCCAAACTATTTTTCACTCCTAATATGTTTTCACTTCTAAACTGCTTTCACTCCTAAAGTGTTTTCACTTCTAAACTATTTTCACTCCTAAAGTATTTACTTCTAAGCTATTCTCACTTCTGAACTATTTTACTTCTGGACTGTTTTCCCAAAACTGTTTCTACTAGGTCAAGCACTCTCACTTCTACTCTTAGATTATTTAAGTTTTACCCCTCCAAAGTATGTACTGCCTAAGAATCTTTGAGATTCCAAATGGGGCAACGCAGAAGCGAAGGTTGGCAGAAAGGCTTGGGCCGCAGAAGCGGGCATAAACGCGCAGGTGCGCAAGCGCAGAAGCGCTTGAGGACCACCGAAGTGGAAGCGTGGATGCATGCGGCACAGATGCGAGGACTGTTGGGCCGAGCTATAGCCGCACCTGCGATGGAATTTACACAGGTGCGGAGCCGCGGAAGAGGCTATTGGACCGCATGTGCATAGGTCGGGTTGGGTAGTGTGTTTCTTCAAAACGTGGGGTTGGCTCAATCCCACTTCATTTCATCCATGGGAGCCGATTTTGGAGCAATTCTGGAGTGCCATCTTCATCATCTATTGTGGGGTAAGTGATTTCTTCACATTATGAGTTAAATACATGATTTATATATGGATTTAAACATGGAAATTAGTAGAAATTTAGGATTTTGGTAGAAAGCCTAAAAATTGGTATTTTTGGATTTTGACCACGAAATTGGACATGAAACTAGGAATAAATCATATATTTGAGTTCATGGTGATGGGTAAAGTTTATCTTCGAAAATCTTCGATATCCGGTCACATGGGCCCAAGGGTTGACTTTATCGACTTTTCGAGCAGAGTTGGAAATTGTTTAAATTGATTGATTACGAGTATTATAGTATATTGTGATTCGTTTGCACATTGTTTGACTAGTTTTGGATCTACGAGCATTGGTTTGAGGTGTTAGAGGGTCTTTGGAGCCGATTATGGAACTTCGGAGCGAGGCATCTCTTGTCTAACTCTGTGAGGGGGAAACTACCTCTAGGTATTGTAATTGATATTTGCTACTTATTGCGGGGCTACATATGTACGAGGTGACGAGAGTCCATACGTAGCTACATTCATATTATTGTCCAGGTAGACTCAAGTTCACGCCATAACTGTACTATTTGGGTTATCTCTTGCCTATTAAATTCTTTTATTTCACATTACTACTTGAAACCAGACTTGTGTAAAGTGATAGACTTGCTATAGTAGAGATTTGACGAGTTTCATGATTATCCGCGGAAAAATGATACTCCTCTTATGAATTTCTCCCGCGTTATGCGTTCTCATTGAAAGGTTTCCCCAACGCTTCTTATAACTCACATGTCCTTTCGTGAGTGGGGTCAAGGACCCGTCAAAGCTTCTTATTCTAAGGGGATCGGGTCGTTCGCCTCGGCAGGATAGATACATCTATAGTTCATGTCGTGCGACCCTTGGCAGTGCGCACACCTTATGGGATCGGGCCGTTCACCTCAGCAGGATTATGTATCACACTCTCATGGGAGCAGTCTGTTCACCTCGGCAATGTATAATAGATATATCTATGGTTATATACCAGATTATAATGGGATTGGGCCGTATGCCACATCACTTCTGTATAATACTTCTATGGAATCGTGCATATTACTTGTAAAAATGCCAGTGTAACTGGGAGTTTTACCCTATTACTTATGACGACCCCTCTAGTGATGTCCAGTATATATATATACACACACACTCTCTAGTGGAGGAGGTGACTGCTAATCGAGAGTTGAGCTTATTGTCGAGAGAATGATTGTACCATATATTTATACATGGTTATTCCGTTTATTTACTATGCCCATATCTGTTTACCGTAACTATCATATTGGACTACTAGTGAGTGTCGATGTCGATCTCTCGTTACCACTTCTCTGGACTTAGTCTAGATACTTACTGGGTACGCGTTGATTTATGTACTCATGCTACACCTGCTGCACATTTTTTTTTGTGCAGGTGCATATATGTCTGGTGATCTTTTGGGCGTAGAAGCGCGGCTATTACGGGGAGTTACCGGGAGCTACATTTCATGTTGCGATCCGCAACCTGCAGAGTCTCCATCAGAGTTATTTGTGTTCTCCTGTCTAATTTGTATCTCAGACAGATGTGGTATTATATTTTATTTCCTAGTTGATACTCATGCACTTGTGACACCCGATTTTGGGGGTACTTATGGGTTGTCCTTTATTGCAGTTGCAAAAGTAACCATGTAAATTATATACCTTACTATCTAATTGATGAAATTATGATTTCATATATACTAAAATGAGTAGCTAAATTAAACATTCACTGTTGTCTTGCCTGACGGCAATGTTAGGCGCCATCATGATCTCTAACGGATTTTGGGTCATGATAGGTCTAAATATAGTATTACCTATTGAGAACTTGGGGGAAGACCATGGGGAGGTTATGGAGGTGTGGGAGTTACAACTATAATGGTGAGAAGTAGTGGGGGTTATCTACATAATGGAGAAGAGTAGTGGGAGTTATATTTGATTCGTGGCCATCCATATAATATGTATTTCATAACACTCCCTCTTGAATGTCCACAGTTAATTTGCCTCGTTAAAACCTTACTAGAAAAAACTCTGTAGGAAAAAGAGTACACATATCTTGTAATACACATTACTTGCTGTCTCATTAAAAACCTTGGCAGGAAACCAAGTGGGATAAAACCTTAGCTAAGGGAAAAAGAGTACAATGCCTATTTGCCTCCCCTAATGAAAACATCACTTTTGTTTCTCAGAGACGACGAATTCCAAGCTTGTATAACAACTTCTCTAATATTGATATCGGCAATGCCTTGTGAAGAAGTTTGTCAAATTATCACTTGAACAAATTTTTTGAATAATGATCATTTATAAAATAGAAATTTGGTGAAATATGCTTTATTTTGTCTCCTTCGATAGTCCTTCTTTCAATTGAGGTATGCACGCAGTATCATCTTCAATGTAATTAGAACCTTATCGAATATCATAATATGACAGTACCCTCACAGACAAATAGATTATATGAACAGCGAACTATGTCCTGCATTTATATAACCCACAAAACCTTGACAATATTTGTTATAATAAATAAATCTATATCAAGGATTCCTTTTGAAATATAACACTAATCGTATTTCAATATCATACATAAATTATATACTTTCAGGTGTTGAGACTATCTGTCCAACTTTACATTTTTTATGAAGTCAATTTTCTTTGCATATTTTTTCATTTGGCCAATCATTTATCTGTCCAAATTTCATGACAAATTTGAGCTTAAGATCCTCGTCAATATTAATAATATTGAGCACTACATTATATTAACAATATCATCGACAAGCATTTTATATCGGTTCCATCATCACTCAATAAAGACATAACTTATCGAGATCTCATTATTTTCAGGTACATGAGCCTCTCCCATAAAGTCTTATAAAGTGTTATGTCGTGGTGCTCTTATAAAGCACTTGCCTCCTTATTATGGTCATCTTGGACATTTGCTCATCTCCTTCTTCAAGAATTTTTATCTTTGGAACCGATTGGTCTGTTACACTTCGTATGTATCACAGACTCTATCCATCATGGACTTTATTTTATTTGGAGCATTAGCAGCTGAAATATGAAATTTAGCTTTGGGTCAGCAAATGTGTCTGGCAATATTTTGCAAATGAACCACTTGAACTTCAAGTTCACATTTTTTTGTACGAGTATCTAGGCGTACTCAGAATAATTCATTCCATGTATTCTTTTTTCAGCTGCCCATTTTCTTCTCCTAATGTTGGGGTCACCAACACATATCCCAATCTTCTTTGGGAACCCATCTTTGTGCATTGTGGTGGGATAATTAATTCACATAGCACATCTATATTTCAAGATAAAAATTATTTGGTTCCTGACCCTGAACCAATTGTGATAGGGAGAATTTATTATAACTTGGCTAGATGCGTACAAGTGTTGTTGTATATTAAATAATATATCTCACACCAAATTTCTATTTGATAGTTTTGTTCGCATAACTAATGGTTTAGCTATAATTGGAGCCAAACAATTTCTGCTAAACCAACTTGGATTTAAACTAGCATTATTAAGATAATTATTATCATTTATATTCTGGAACTGTGCTCTAATAATTTGACCAATCAACCTTGCAAAATTCAAACTGCAGGTTGATAAAAAACGCACATGTAACCATACAGTAAATGCATCTATTAAAATCATATAATAGTAAATAGTTCACATGGAGGGTGACTGGGCCAATATATATATATATATATATATATCCTTTTATTCATTTCAGAAATTAAAGGATTCAATCCCAACGTTAACTGGTATATCATGAGAATAAGCAGCACAAGAGAGTTCTTGAAAAATCTTCTATTTCTTTAATATATGCCAATGTGAATTCTCAATTAATTTTCGCGTCATAATTGACCCGAGATGGCCAGCCGATCATGCCAACTAATATTTGATTCAGTAAACCTCTAGTTTACTTGTGGCATGTGGAACCATCATCATACTTATGCTTGTGTAGTACAAATAGAAGAAAAATCGGGTAACTTTTTATATTTATCCGGTATAATTATAGTAATATGAAGATATTCAATCTTCCTTTCAAATGCCAACCACTTTGGCTGATATAATTGAAACTCAAAAAGTTTCTTTTGAGACTTACTACAATATTAATGTCAAGAATAATTCATTCATCCGAATAGTAACAAATTAGTTCTTCCGGAGCTCTTAATTAATTTTGTACTACAATATCTTTTTCCACACCATCCATACGGTGAATGTCTCCTTTACGGAGAAAATCGTTTCATAATAATTGTCATGGTCAAAATCATCATAAGCAAAAGCACTTATTGCTTTAATTTTGCCTTTAGTAACATTTTATAAGGCATGGCAGAATACTTTTTTGCGTAACACATGTACGAAACCAATGACATAGACATGTAACTACACAATAATATTCATTATCTTTCTTTCTCATAGTCCTCCCAGTAGATATGAGTTGTAGTATTTATTCAACCATGCATAAGTACATTTTTATGCATAATTTATATTAGATTTATATTTTCACATTCACTTTCAGGAATGAGTTTGCATTTACAATGCTTATCATAAGTCATATTTTCAAGTAATGGACTATAATCATGTGAGCGTGTCTCGTATTTAACAGACTACATCGATTCATATTTCCTTCACCTTTGAAGGATTATTTTGAGAACTTTTATGGTTCTCTTTTTTACAATTACCATAATGATGACTATTATTATTTTGATCTTTGGCACAGCCATGTTCATTGGCCAACAACATGTCTTCATTTAGACTTATTATGCACTGCTATCACATTCACTTCAAGAATGGAGCAAATCAAGTGAGACAAACTTTATATTTTTTCATGAAAAATACATTACTTTCTTTAGTCATTATTATATCATCAATATGATGCATGGGGATTCAAACCCAATGCCTTACCATATAAAAGCATGTGTTGGAACTCAAACCTGATATCTTACTCTCGTGGTGCGTTGGGACTTAAATCAACCGTCTTACCCTCAATTAATAGCATAATATGTCAAAGTTTACTGGAATTTACCCTCGAGCATTTAAAAATGTACCATGTTATATATGCAAAAGTAAATTAAGTTTTAATAAGACATAAAATACTATTATTCTTGCTTTTGATGGTCATATCGTTGATGCATAACTGAAGCTTTAAAAGCATTATACAAAAGTAGTAGCAAAATTCATTTATCTCTCATAACTGACATATCGTATAACAATCTAAATTATCTCATTTTGCAAAGTCCTTTAATTGGAAAAAAAATCATTAATAATATTTTTAACAATAATGAAAAAGCCAATACTGGAATGACTCTACCATCTTGTTGCCTCCACATCGGTTATAAAATAGGCGCACCATGTATTCTAAGTCACAAGAAACTAAACTTTAGAATTTGTTATGCAATGGAATGTACTAAGATTACCATGTACAAATAATGAAAAATTGGGTTGCAGAGATGCAAACGCACTAAATTTTCTAATTTGCTCCAAAATTAAATAAAGTAAAAATGCTAGCGAATTTCCATACCACAAGATGGAGTAGAAATTATATGATGCGACTTACTTGAAATATTATCCTTAATGCAAAGATATGAAAGAGTAAATGAGTTTAGATGGATACAAAACTTGTCTTTGCATTATCATCCAAGACATCTTTCATGAAATGAGCCATTTGATTGGTGCATATTTTAGGATATCATTAATGCATGACATACCAACGGAAAAGGAAAAAAAAAAAAAAAAAAA
>MDKJ01139140.1:0-18615 GCA_005239525.1 Nicotiana knightiana
GGGCCTAAAGCCCCCCAAGCCCGGACCCCCCACGGGCCGGCCCGTTTAGCCGGCTAGCCCGCGGGCCCGGGTCGGTCCCGGGTCGGGCCCGACCCACCTGCCACCCTTAAACCCCGTTGGTTGTTGCCACCCAATTGCTTTGATTGTTGCCTCCCCAGCTGCTTTGATTATTGCCTCCCCAATTGCCTTGGTTACCTTGATTACTCTAATTTCCTAGATTATTGTTATTTCCCTAATTACCTTGATTTCCTTGTGATCTCCATTGTTGTTGATTTTGTACTTGAGCATTATTTCTTTGACCTTGATAATTGTTGACATATTGCACTTTTTGTTCTTGCTCATTATACGAATCACCTTGGTCATACCCACTATCATCTTGCACAAATTGTTCCAGACGATTTTGTACTTGCTAACCTCGTTGCCATCTCATGTTCATCATCATATTCACCACTTTCACCGCATTTGCTTGCTTCTACCCTTGAACTTGTTGAAGCTGAGCTTTGGCCAATTGGTTCATTGTGGTTGTCAAGTCGGTAGTATCTTGCCCATGATCATGTAGTTCCTTGTGTAGGTGAATGACATTTGGGTCACCTTGAGGAACATTGGCCCTACTTTGCCACGCCGACGAGGTATCCGCCATCTCATCCAAAATTTCACAAGCTTCGGCATAAGGCCTGTTCATGAAGTTCCCGTCGGTGAGTTGATTTACCACATATAGATTTGTTTTGTTTATCCCCCTGTAGAAGGTTTGTTGGATCATGGCCTCGGTCATATCATTATTTGGGAACTCTTTAACCATGGTACGATATCTTTCCCAAATCTCGTGCAATGACTCATTCGGCTCTTGCTTGAACGCTAGAATTTCATCCCATAATGTAGCCATGTGTCCCGGAGAGAAGAATTTGACAATGAATTTTTCGGCCAACTCATCCCATGTATGGATGGAATGATTGGGTAATCTTTATAACTAGTCCAATGTAGTTTCTCGTAGAGAAAAAGGGAAATAGCCTCAAATGCAGTGCATCCTCGGAAACATTTGCTTGCTTGCTCCCCCAATATCGACGAACCCCTTGAGATGCTTGTAATAATTGTGGCTTGGAGCCTCGGTGAAGAATCCCCGTTGCTCAAGTAGTGTAAGCATCATGTTGGTGATTTAGAAGTTGCCCGCCCTAATACGGGGAGGGACTATAGCACTAGCATAACCCTCGTTCGGCAACACCCGGTGCGCTGCAGCTCTTGGTGGAGGTGGGGAAGGGACGGGAATACTATCATGAGGTGGTCGGCCTTGCCTATTTGCTTGAGGTTCGGGATGAACCTCATCACCTTGATCATCGTCCACTTCCTCCCCCAATGGAAAATTCCTAATGGGCTCATTGTTGAGAGCCATTCTCGTACCTATAAGAAATTCAAAAAAATAAAATTAGTGACTCGGAAGGAAAGAAAGTCAAATCACACAAAAACCTAGATATATAGCTAAATTTGTTTAACTCCCCAGCAACGGCGCCAAAAATTGGTATCGCCCAAACTCACACCACAAATATAGGTAGTGAAGCGGTCGAAGCAATAATAAAACCCAACGCAAGTCAGGTTCGAATCCACAGTGAGTTATAATTTAGATTAGGTATACACCTCGTGTGAATGTATGATATGCCATAAATTACACTTCCACATTCTTGATTGTTGTTTCTATTTCTACTTTAAGCTATTGATTGCAATTGTAAAACTAGGAGACAATATTTTTATTTTGGTTGTTTTTTCAAATGATAAAAGATCTAGGGTTGCGACTTCCGCCTAGTTGGTTACCTAACTAATTTAGAGCTTTAGGGCATGTTCGGTTGATCGGGATACAATATAGAAATCACACTTAATTACTCACATTATACCTCTCGGTAGTTTGAGTGATTTTGCCCGATTTGGCTTTCTCAAGTCCAAATGAGTATTTCACAAAGCAAGTGATAAATGCTCTAGTCGGGTCTTACTATCTCTAGGGTCGGCCCTTTAATTGGGACTATCAATTTCTTGAGTTCACACCAATTCCTAGATAGCCAAGTTTTCCTAGATTTAGTCTCTCTTTCTCAAGTAGAGACTATGTCAAATATGCATGAATCAATGTTTGCAATCATTCATTCTAGAATTCAAGTAAGAACACGGCTAAACATAATATTCCCAATCACAAATAAGTCGTAAATCAATAACCCATTAAGTACCCATACTAGGGTTGGGTTACAACCCTAGCTAAGGGTTTAGCTACTTTTAGAAAATGAGGAAATAAAAGAAGAAATTAAGATACAATGCGTAATAATTGTTTATGGAAAGAAAATCTAATGTTTAGAAGCTAATCTAGAACAATATTACTCAATACAGTAAAAAAAAAGGCTCAGGTGCTCTACATTGATACAACTTAATCTAAAATTGACAAAAAGTTCTATTTATACTAAGCTGAAAAAATATGACAAAAATGCCCCTGCGGAGGTTGTGCGGCCGCACAATTCTGTGTGCTCTCCGCATGTTGAGATTGACTGGCCAATGGACTTTGTACGATCACATAAAAGTGAGATGCGGCCGTACTTAATCTATTTGTGCGGGCCTTACATTTCTAAGTGCGACCGCATACTTGAGATTGGACTGGGGCTGGAACTTCTTCTTTGGATCGCACATTTGTGAGTGCGGCCACACTTTGGCTCCTACGGACGCACAATAATCGTGTGGACCGCATATCTTCAGATTTCCTAAAATCAAACTCTCTTTTTCTGCAGCCGCACAATAATTGTGCGGTCCGCATTCTCTGAAGAAAATCCAATAGTGGAACTTCATTTTTTGCGGCCGCACATAGTATTGTGCGGTCCGCTCTGTAGGCCTTTTTGCATTATTTTGGTCCTTGTCCAATTTTGACTTCTTTTTGAGTTGTTTTTTTTACTTATTTGGCTCGTTTCCCAATATTCATGCAAGAAAGCACATTTCATTAGTTCTCGGGAATACGTTTAAGCATTTTTAAGCTAAAACGCAAGTAAAAGAGATCAAAAGAGTGGTCAAAATCCTTAGTTATCAAAACGCTGCAAGAACACCTCCCAAACAGTCCAACAATCCACAACATTACTAACAAGCCTTTCGATCGATATCTCACAAGTTTTAGCTTTAACGACTTAGCCGTCACTTGGATAAGCTTAAATACATGTAGAGTAAGAGGTTCTTTACCTTTAAACTGATATAAAACTCCAATTTGAGCTCACTTCACAATAAAATATCCTTCCAACGCAGTCACGAGAACAAGGAAGCAAAACTAGCCATCAATTCGGGTTTCTCGGCACTAGAATCACTTTGGAATACTCAAAATCACCTAGGGTTGATATGAAAAATTGGGAGAGTATTTGACAGAATTTAAACCACTTTAAACAACTCCCAACACGAGCTGGAACCACACCAAAATCAGCAACCACAAGAAGAATAAGAAACTCACTAGTGTCACGGGATTCCCGACACTTGATTTGAGTTGTTTCCCCTTGGTTTGGGTCTCGGATCATGAGAGAACTTTGAGAGAAAGTTTTTAAGTATCTAGGGTCTGAATAGAGTGAAAAATAATGAGTTAAAATTGGATCTAGGCATCACATATATATCAATATATTCTCAACCGCCTAAGTGGGTCCCATAGGGAGCGGATTGTGTAGTCTCACGAAAACGTGAATATCTCTCCATCTCCGATGTCGTATCGACTAACGATTTAATGGGTTGGAAACGAGACTCATAGATATTCAATTTTACAGGTGGATCACTGCGTAATTCTTATTGTATTGAGATAAAGGCCTTGCTATATTTGACCTAATTTTCAGCATATTTATGAATGTAACTTGTGATTACCTTTGCCAACTTTTGTTCAACAACTTGCTTGACTTCAAAACTATACATACGACTATCATACAACTATAATAACTCATAACATAACCTCCTTATCATGTTAAGCACCCTAGTCACACCTCAAAAGTACATATTATAACTTCCCCAGCTTGTCGACTTCCTATGAAACTTATTTTTCTCAATTCGTTTAGCTTCTAAGCCTTCAAACCCTCTTGGTACTTGTTATTAATGATATTAAATATTTTTAACCTACAAGGTAACATGATTAACTTAATTTATATATTTCCAATTATAATGTCATTTCTGAGCTTACATCAATTGACTTATGACGTACTCTCACGTAAGAAAACATGTGGTGTAACATCAAAAGTAATTTAAATAAACTTAATTGTTTTGAATAAAATGTAGTAAAACTATCATTATCAAATATACTACTAATTATTGTAATTAACGTTTTGCAAAATATCTGGCCTTCTAATTACGACACTAGGTTCGAATTATTAACATAGTAATATAATTAACTATAAATTACGGATTAATTCATCAAATTAATCTTAAAATAGTAAGCATGATATATTTATAATTATTAAAAAATTACTTTATGAAGTTCAAAGCTACTATACTTAGTTAATTTTGTAAAAATAGATATTATTGATTAAAAATATTTTCAAAAAAATTCATTGCAAATTAATAAGTATAAATTAATTAATTTTAAAAGAGACAGTTACAATTGGTCGTCAATACCAATTGATCCACTGATCAAGTATCCGAGCAAACTACTAATAAGGTGTAATGACGCGACTGGTCATTTTGAGCATTTGCTATTTGAAGTCTTGAGTAGCTTTATCTAATGTAGTATGACTTGTGTGAATCGCCTTTAAGATAATTCGGGATTGATTTGGATGAATGATTCTCAACTAGCAAGCTTAAAGTTGGAAGAGTTGACCAAGTTCGACTTTTGTGTATTTGTTCCCTGGATCAGTATTTTGATGATTCCATTAGGTTCGGATGGTGATTTTGGACTTGGCATATTCTCAAATGTGCATTGGGATGTTTCTAGAAGGTTTTAGCACTATTTGGCGAAAGTTGGTAATTTGATGGTTTGGAATGTTCATAAGTTTGACCGGGAGTTGATCTCAATAATATCGGGTTTGTATTGTGGTTCTAGGAATTAAAATAGCTTTGATATGTCATTTGGGACTAATGTGCAAAATTTGAGGTCATTCCAAATTGAGGTGTGATTCATGGGTTTGATACTGTTATGCATGATTTGAGGCCTCGAGTGTGTTTCTGATTGATTCGGACCATTTAGGGTTCATGTTAGCATTGCTCAGAAATCTGATACTTGGTGTGACCGCAGCTGCAAAATTTTGGGTGCAGGTGCGGAGCCACAAATGCGGACGAGGAGTCACAGAAGTGAAAGGACAAGATGCAGCATGATGTCGCAGATGCAGAGAATTAAATGCATCTGCACTCCAAGAACAGCTGCACAAGAGCGGGAAGGCAAGCTGGTTAAGTGCTTCGCAGAAGCGGAAGGGACGTTGCACCTGCGATATCGCAGAAGCAGACAGAGGTCCGCAGGTGCAAGATGTCGGAATGGAAGTAGTATTTGTAGGAGCGGGATATTGGTCGCACAAGTGATGCTGCAGAAGCAGTCATTTGTTCGCATATGCAAAAACACTGGGCAGAGAGTATATAATTCGAGGGCTGTTCATTTTATCACATTCTTGATTTTTGGTGCTCGGTTTTGGGCGATTTAGGGGAGGAATTTCACCACTTGGATTGGGGTAAGTATATTTGTCTCTGTTTTGATTATATTTCATGAATCTATCTTTGATTTGTCATTTGGATTATGAATTTTAAAGATAAATTTGGGGTTATGTCGAAAATTTTCTATAGTGAATTTTTGAGTTTTGATCGTCGATTTGAAGTCAGATTTGAGTGAAATTTGTATGGTTGGACTCGTATTCAAATGGATTGTCATATTTGTGAGTTTTGTTAGGTTTCAAAGTGCGATCCCAGATTTGACTTTTTAGTTGACTTTGGGATTTTAATTAAAGATTCAATATTTATCGATTGGGTTTGTTTCCTTTGGCATTATTTGATATGTTTGGGTTACTTCTAGTTATTTTTGAGCCGTTCGGAGGTCGATAGGCGCATGATGACATTTCTAGAGTATTGTTTAGGCTTGCTTAGTGTTGGATTTTGCTTGTTCGAGGTAAGTAACATATCTAAACTTGGAGTTAAGGCTATTTAACCCTGGGAACTATGTTATAAGAGATGTATTGAGGTGATGCATATGCTACATGACGTGCGAGTGGGCGTGCACTGGGAAAATCATGATTCTAGTTGACTATTAGACTATGGCTGAACTTGTTTTACTGTTATATCTTGTTACATACATGTTCTCCCTATTGGTTTGATTATATGAGTTGAGAATCATGTTTATGCTATGTGCTTATTCGGTTGGGACCTAATGAGGCTATTTTTGTTGCATTGAGTTATCTGCTCTAACTGTAATTGTATACCCTACCATGATCCTTCATTTGCATATAGTAACGACCCTACCTGCCGTTTTGAGCATTTGCAACCGTTTAACTATATGAAGTTTTGAGTAACTTCATATGATGTATTATAACTTGTGTGAATTGTCGGTTTTGGTTTTCAGGTGATTCAGAGTGATTTGGAGGAATGATTCTCAACTAGGAAGCTATAAGTTGGAAGAGTTGACTAAGTTTGAATTTTGTGTATTTGACCCTGGATCGAAGTTTTAATGATTCCATTAGGTCCGAATGGTGATTTTGGACTTGGGCATATACCCAGATTTGCTATCGGATATTTCTAGAAGGTTTCAACACTAATTGGCCAAAGCTGGCAATTTGAAGGCTTGGAATGTTCATGAGTTTTACCAGAAGTTGATTTTGATGATATCGGGTTCGAATTTTAGTTCGGAAAATTGGAATAGCTTTGTTATGTCATTTGGGACTTTTGTACAAATCTAAGGTCATACCGAGTTGATTTGATATGGTTTGACACGAGTTTTAGAAGTTGAAAGTTCAAAAGTTCATTAAGTTCGATTTGAGGTGCGATTAGTTGTTTTGATGTTGTTATTCATGATTTGAGGCCTTGAGTATGTCCGTATTATGTTATGGGACTTGTTGGTATGTTCGGACAGGGTCCCGAGGGGCTCAGATGAGTTTCAGATTGGTTCGAGGTAAGTAACACTTCTAAACTTAGTGCTGAGGGTTGAATCCTTGAATATACGTGTTATGTGTTGGTGTTGAGGTGACACACATGCTAGGTAGATTCTGTGGTACTGTGTAGTTATCTAATATTGTTTCTACCCATGAAATTCCTATGTGTTAGAGTAATTGAGTTGTGATCCATGTTAGAAATCATGTTTAGCTTGTATACTCTGTTAGGACCCACTGAGGTTATTTATGTTGTTGTGTTATTTGCTTAAATTGTAATTACATACTTAGTCATATTCATTCATTTGCATATCAGATCTCAGTCTCTATTATCATTTGTTGTCACATCGTATTATCAGTGTTTGGCTGATTGGCATGGGATTTGTGTTCCTGAGAAACTGGACAGGATGATGGCTGAGTGAGGTCGAGGGCCTGAATGTGAGTGATAATTACGGGATCAGGCTGTCACGCCGGGATCTCGGGGAGCGCGACCGGCGCTCAACCGAGATAACCCGGCCAAGCAAGCCTGTTAGATTTCATTCTATCCAAACTCATCCATGTATAAAGAGGAGATGTACTTAAATTAATCAACCACTAAAAAAGATTTCATTAACAACTCCCATTTTATTTCCGTTAGAAACTTCATTTATAATTTCCAAATTATGGCAAGTTTATAGATATTATGAAAGACATGTTTGCCAAAAATACCAACACATCTAGTTCAATTCCCAACATCAAACACCACCCACAACATGTCTACGTAGCCTCTAAGTATAACATAAGAGTAACATGAAAATTCCGGCAACAAGGCCCCGGGTATACCTTAAAATACAATGTGCAACTCGAATGACATCAGGCCTAGAATAGAGTAGGGCTCACCAAAACCTGTTGAATAAAGAGTGACTACTAACGAGGACCAAAGATGCCGGCTGATGAACCACCCCAGCAAAAGGGACATTAGTACATATGGATTAGTACTAGTATGTAAAGCTAAATGTCCTCTTTCAAAATAGAATGCCAATGTAAGAAAAGGAAATCCATGTAAACCACAATCAACAATCAATGATATCCAAAAGCTAAGTTAAAACATAGTAATTTTCAAGATACGAAGATAATATTATATATTTTTGGTTGGGAGGTCTTTAGCACCGATATACCACCATTCACAATACCAATACCACCGTATTTTTAGCATAGATTCTTATCACGACCTGATCGGCTAAGCCGTCTCATCCGAGAAATCAACCACAATTACAATTTCAATTACTATTTCTAGCACAATAACCACCATGTGTGCGGCATGGTGTCCGATCACGACCTGATCGACTAGGCAATCTCACCACAATGTCGTGTGGATTGGCATCATTCTTTTCTATCAATCATCTCATCCCAATTAAGGGGAACAAATTTATAACATCAATCTCATCCCAAATAAAGGGAACAATTACAATCCACTCCTACACCGACACGTGTAGTTTCGGGGTTAGGTTATTTCAACCTACCCTTCCTCGGTGACTATCGATACTCCCAAAAATATTTTTTTCTATTTGCTCACAAGGGAAACTGATGCGATTTACTTTAGTTTTAATCTTTAGTGTTAGTAATTTAAATAACATCAAGTGACAGTTGAGTATTCTAACAACTTGCTTTATACGTAAATTCCCTGTGGGATCGACTCTAGGAATAATACCCCGGATTATATTTGCAACGCCCGTCTTTTATTAGACATAGTTGAGCGTGATCAGAAACAACAATACAAATGTATTTACCTCATAACCTTTCATACCGTATATATCCTCATTGGCACTTTCAACGTCATTATTTCATTGGCTCTCTTGGCAGTACATATGATTCTTCATTCATGGCACAATGGTCGTATTTCTATTTCCGCTGTCATGACCCAAAATCCCTAAGATCTTGATGGCACCGGACATCATTGTCAGGCAAGCCAATCATTAATTAATTGAAATAATTTTTCCTGTTTTAACATTTATGAAAAAGCATTTCCTTTCACCTTATTACATATTAACTAAATAAAATCTTTCAAGTAAAATAATAGTTTAAATATTACACTTTAGCAAATATATCCCAACATATCCCAGAACCCGGTGTCACAAGTACATGAGCAATTTCTAAGAATTTATAGAATCATCACAAAGCCTGTCCGAAATACAAATTGGACAAGGAAATTTAAAATAAAAATAAATACAGTACGGGGGAGACTCTGTGAGCTGCGGATCGCCTCCGAATGGTGCAACTCGCCTAAGTCTCTAACCAGCCATGTAACTATGAAGGTACCTGTGCAATAAAAATGCACAACAAGTGTAGCATGAGTACAAAAATAACGTGTACCCAGTAAGTCACCCGCCTAACCTCAGAGAGGTAGTGATGAGAGGTCGAATTAGACACTCACTAAGGGCCAGCAAATTAATTAACAATATATGATGAACACAGTAGGCATGTAGGGGTAGTAAAGAAGCAATATATATAAGGCATTGAAATCCAAGTAAATACTGGAAATAACAAACAGTTACCACTTCCTCATTTTCCCCCATATATTTTAAATAAACAATTTCGTCTCTGTTTCCCCCCAAATATCTTGTCACTTTTAAAAAAATCCATGAAAAACATTTAACAATTTAGCATGCGCATATGGGATAAGGACAACCGGCCTGGGCCGTCATAATAATCATCTATGTGCACTGCCGAGGATCGAACGGCCCATACCAAAAGTGCACCTCTCAATAAAATACTCATGTCTATGCACTACCGAGGATCGAACGGCTCGTACCAATAGTGCATCTCTCAATAAAATACTCATGTTTATGCACTGCCGAGGATCGAATGGCCCGTACCAAAAGTGCATCTCTCAATAAAATGCTCATGTCTATGCACTGCCGGGGATCGAACGACCCGTACCAAAAGTGCATATTTCAATCCGCCATGGTGTAAGGCCCGCTCCCATGAGAGTGGGGGAAATAACACTCTGCTCGTGGAATGTAAATTGTGCGAAGCGGTCACATGCAATTAGGCAAAATCATTAGTCCACCCCGAATACGTCGGGAAAACAAATACTCAAGTAAAAGACAGATTTCTCTTTTAAAAACCATAAAATAGTGTTTAAATCTTTTTTCAAAATTCACTTGCCAAGTTTTTATAATGTTTGATAATACCACCTTATCCGGAAATACAATTGCCCGTGAAGAAAATCAATTCTCTTTTAGATGGTTTAGAAAAATAAACTCTAATATTCCTTAGTCATTCAATTACAATTTCAGTTATATTAGCAGTCTAATATCACAAACAAGACCACATGTATAACAGGTAAGTCATGCTAGTGGGTCCTAGGCTACCCGGACATGGCATAATAGTAGCTACGCACGGACCCCCATCACCTCGTGCGTGCGTATCCCCCGCAGATAGTAACACATACTTAATTAGTTCACCTAGGGGAATAATTCCCCCTCACAAAGTTAGAAAGGAGACTTACCTCACTCCGAAATTCCATACCCGGCCTCCAAGCCCTTCTGATGACTCAAATCGTTGCACAACGCTCCGAAACTATCCAAACAATGACAAACCAATGAAAATATACTCTAATATTTGCAACAATTCCAGATTATATAATGCCCCAAGTCCGCTCAGTGAAATGACCAAAATACCCTTGGGCTCACGTGCCTGGAATCCGAAATTTCTCGAAGATACATTCTACCCACTTTACTAGTTCAAATATACAATTTACTCTAAATTCCATGCTCAAATTCGTGGCTAAAAATCCAAATTACCATTTCCTAGGTTCCTTTATGATTTCCCAATTTCCTACAAATTTCCATGTCTAATTCATGCATATAATCTTGTATTTAACTTAAAAACGGGAGGAATTTACTTACCTAGACATTGCATGAAGAAATCCTCTCTTGAAGCTCCTCCAAAATCGACCAAAGCAAGGAAGAAATGAAGAAATGGCCACAAATTTCGTCTATAAACTAATCTGCCCAGGCCCCAATTACTCCTTGCATTCGCATACCCACGAACGCGTTCACAGAGCTTCCTCAAGCCAACACTCCGCGATCGTAGTCCCCTACCCGCGTTCGTATAGGCCAAAGGGCCCCCAACTCCCTTTTCCTCTATGCGTTCGCACACCTAACTCTGCAATAGCATAGGACAACCCAAAAACCTTCACAAGTCCTTCTATGCAATCGCAAACAATTATCCGCGAATGCACATGCCAAATCCAAGAAGCTTCCAAATCCTTCTATGCGATCGCACACCCACTCACGCGATCGCATAGAGTAAATACCTGCTGGACTCACACCAGAAAACCAACAACCCTCTCAAGGCAAAAATCGACCCTTTGAGCATCCGAAACACGCCCGATGCCCCCGAGACCTCAACCAAAACTACCAACCAAGCCCAATACCTCATTCTAAATTACCACTTCCGGTCGGATTTTCTCAAAAATCTTCAAATTTCAATCTTTAGCAAAATGACTCCAAAATGACCTACAAACATCCAAATTCACTTCCGATCGCGCTCCAAACTCCATAATCACCATACGAAGCTATTCCTAGACTCAGAATCCGAAACGGACATCAATATCACTGAAATGCGCTTCAGCCCAAACATAGGAAATTTCTTCAAAAATGTTGACTTCCACAATATTAATCGAAACGCTTTCGGGTTATCCAAAACCCGATCCGGACATATGCCCAAGTTTGAAATCATCATACGAACCTGTAGGAACCTTCAAATCCTGATTCAGAGGTCGTTTACTCAAAATTCCAATCTTAGTTGATTCTTCCAACTTAAGGCTTCTGAAATGAGAATTCTCTTTCCAAATCAACTCTAAATTTCCCGAAATTCATTTCCGACCACACCTACAAGTCATAATACCTGAAATGGAGCTGGTCACGACTTCAAACCCCTGAACGGCGCGCTAGAGCTCAAAACGACCGGTCAGGTCGTTACATTGTCCCCCACTTAAACCTTCGTTCGTCCTCGAACGTGCCAAGAACTGCTCTGGAGTTATCTGGAATCACTGTTTAACACCTCGAGCACCTGCCCGTGCTACCACAACCCAGTTGAGTAAATTAGCTTGATAAAATCTGAAGATTCCTTCTTTTATCCATATAATAAGATCAGAACCTAGTTCCAATACCTGAAATTTTTCTCTACTTGACCTAGTTCCAATATATAAACACCGTATCATCCACCACACGATATACCAGAACATGACTGCATACTTTTGACGAATCAGAACCATGCACCGGATAACTCATCATCTGACCACAATGGCACTCCCTGAACCTTAATAGCAAAATTTCACGAATCTGGTGCTCCCGATGCACCTTATAACAAATATGCATACACCCTGCTATGAACCTGAATAATGGTATTTGTTCTTTAATATACACTTCACATAACCTTAACGCACTGATCCCCAGTCCGATAATCACGTCTCACCCAGTATGAACTGCTCAGGCAACAAATCACACCAAACATGACCAACAACCTCACATAATACCACATCGCGCTGATAGGCCATAACTCGAACATGATAGATAAGAAATGACTCAGGAAGGGACTATTAAACTCACGCAACTAGTATGAATTTTTCTCAGAAAATAGGAAGTAAAACATAAAAAAATAAATATACATTAACCCTTCTCATCATCACACTGTTGCGGCGTGCAACCCGATCCAAATACATACCCGTGGCGGCGTGCCACCCGATCCCATCATAAAACTCACATAAGGAAATATATACGGAGCTTAATTGCTCACTATTACACATTATCGAATATCGGTCAAAATCACGCTAAGTGCATAATACCATCCTGGAGAGACTGATAGACCCGCATGCTACAAAACTCAAGCACAACTGAGGTGCGATATGTATATATATATATATATATATATATATACACTCTGGATCTCAAGAGCTATCCTTCTTACATAACATCCCCACTACGCGGGACCTCAACACATAGGAAATTATCAAGCCATTTCACAACTCACACGGCACAGTCATAAGATCACCTGAATTTGACGAAGACGGAGCAACATCTGCTGTTCTAATACCTCTCCATGAAAAGCGCTCTACTAAAATAAACATGCCTGGCTCATACAGAGCCCATAATCATATTTAAATCCATCCACAAACATCGAGTCTACCTTGCTCGCACCAAACTAAGCTAATAGCTTTTACCTGGGTCGATATTAACCCACTTTCTCTCATAATACATGAGAAAAACCGTCATAACCGGGAAAAACACCCCATAATCCACAATCAACTGAACCGAACGCCCTCCAGATATAAATTTTCAAATAAACAAAATTGCACTTCCTTATACTCAGTCCAAAACATCGATCCTTCAAGTGACTACACATCACACTTATACAATCTTTTCGCGGTCATGCTTCCACGACCTTCCACACAAGGCAACAAGACACATCAAGAACCCATGACCAGGGTTCAAAGCCCCTTATTCTTGCTCATCCGAGCTCATGACATCCTCGTCAACACCGAATCGTAATCTCGATTCTCACTCCCAATTACAATATACTGCTTACCGCACCTAACATGCCAACATGAGGTAGCACAAGAATTCCATCATGACTGTTGAACCATCAATAGGGTGAACACTTCATCATATAGAAACCTTTTACTTAACTCAATTCAAGAGTATCATCTCAACACATGAGTGAATTCCCACAATCACCCAACATGCAAATCCTTAAGTAGTAGTCTATACCACCATAACCCTTTCAGGGTCTGCCTACACTTGACAAGCCATAGCACTCAAATGCTCCCACATGAAATCCATTACGACGACCGACAAGCCTTACACAAACGGCACAAACCACCTGCATAACTTAATCACATCAAAGGAACCGATAACTGCCGTAATATGCCATTTCACCCATGGCTAATCAATTTATTTGCTTTTAATCATCTTCATTGCCTCAGGAATAAAAGCAACTTCCTTCAACTCATAGCAAAATCAACCCACACTCATCCGGAGTGACCTTGATTCACCATACTATGCTACCTAAATCCCACAACCCGTCTCATACCCTTCTGATAATCTTTCTACAATCCGGAGTTTATTTCTCACACTCCTCCAATATTATCCTGCATGCTGAAACATGTCATAGAACATTCCAATCATCCTCCTTTTTCTCAGAAATTACTCTGCAAAAGCTCGATTCTCGATCATACTGCTGCCTGAGACCCTTTAACGCCACATTCTTAACTTTTGAATTCACTAGGACCACTATTGAGAGTCACCACTCTGACTGGCCCCGAATACAATCAACTCCAAGGCTCTTCTAGCACGTGAACACCCTTTTCCTTGGAGCACGTGAGTGAGTCACTACCCTAACAACTCCCTATGCCTTAAGAAAAATTATGAATCTTCCAAAGCCTAATCCTGGCCCGACAGGGCCAAATTTTGCACACATTCATCAAATCCCACACACAATCACCATTTTACTCCTTTCCCTTAGCTGAAATAACTTGCCAACACGCCGACAATCGGCAACCCTATGAGAAGACAACCCTACAACCCAACAGCAGATGGTGGGACTCCTCTACTTATCCCGAAGCTACTCCTTGCACCACTCTAGAACCTACCGAGATCCTTTCTCCTTTGATAACGCAATCTTGCACAAACAATCCATCCAAATTCTTCCAAATTTTCTTTCTAGGACTCCTTAAATACTCAAATTCTCCAGCATCATTCACACATTCCGCCTCCTACCGAATAGCCACTAGAACCCCTCACCGAGACCTGCCAACCATGCTACCGCTACCCTATTCACAGGAGATGACCCACCTATGGAAATCACCCGCGGACACCTTCCAACGATGGTGAAATGCACGTTCTCTGCGACTTCAATACCCCATCCTATGCCCTGCTTCATTTACCAACTCTACTAGTCCGTCCGCTCCACATTGACATCCATTAAATGCGCGACAATATCTTCAAATTCCAAGCTATGTTGCCGCTCCCCCACTTTGCGACTGCTCGACTTCCGCTTCTTACACCTGGCCTCCCATAAGTGGAGACACCGCCTAGCCTCACTTCAGGACCATTCTTTGCCAACCACATTCTTCAATACTTCTTCTCAATACTCTGACCCCATGCAACCAAAGAAGCCATAGCACCGACAAACTTAACACATTCCATTCGATCAATGATGACGACTTCACGTCACAGGTGCATATCCCACCTCACTTGAAGACACCAAGCCTTACTACTTTATTAACCCCAACCGGACCATTCATAAACCAAATGCCTTTCCTCTGCCGGAACTAAAATACCGAAATCTCGAAATCACACTCTGGAAAGACCTCCCTTCAAACCATTCATCACCCCCAACATACGGGCAAGCATTCTATAATCATATCGACATCACACGATAACCCATCATAAGCATCATCACTACTTGAGCATAGCCTTAACGCTCTCAGAAACACAGCTACTGAGCCGAAACAACATATTATTCTTTTGCAGGGCCATAAGAACATCCCTAACCAATTATACATGGAACCATCTTGAATTACATCCGTAGCACCATTTCAATTCCTCACATTCCTGATTCATAGCAAGCGCTTTACGACGCGTAAGGTTGAGTAAGAACAAACTTAGGCATAAGCCTTAAGGGAATCGAATCGCATGATGAGGAATGAAGAAGGGAAGTACTCCTAAGAGCCATGTACCCTCTCGAAGATACGTACTAATGTCTCCGTACCTATCTGCAAGACTCTACTAGACTTGCTCATGACTCGTGAGACCTAAGGGAACCTAGTGCTCTGATACCATGTTGTCACGACCCAAAATCCCTAATGTCGTGATGGCGCTGAACATCATTGTCAGGCAAGCCAATCATTAACTAATTGAATTAATTTTTCATGTTTTAACATTTATGAAAAAGCATTTCCTTTCACTTTATTACATATTAAATAAATAAAATCTTTCAAGTAAAACAATAGTTTAAATATTACATTTTAGCAAATATATCCCAACACATCCTAGCACCCGGTGTCACAAGTACATGAGCGATTTCTAAGAATTTATACAATCATCACAAAGAATGTCTGAAATACAAATTGGACAATGAAATTTATAATAAAATTAAATACAGTACGAGGGAGACTCTGTCAGCTGTGGATCGCCTCCGGATGGTGCAGCTCGCCTAAGTGTCCAACCAGCCATGTAACTATGAAGGTACCTGTGCAATAAAAAAATGCACAACAAATTGTGAACAACTATTTTTTGACCACACCCAAATTCTATACTATTTTTTGCTATAAATATTAAGGTTATATCTAATCTTAATATGTTAAATTTTTATCTTACTCTTAATAGGTTCTATTTAAAAAAATTAAAAACAACAAAAATATTCACATTCTTAGAATATAAAATTTTTCCTATGTTTAAGTAGAAGAAAATATATACATATATATATACATATATATACATATATATACATATATATATACATATATATACATATATATATACATATATATACATATATATATATACATACATATGTATCTTATCTTCTTTTATTCAATAAAAAAAAAGAGTTAAGAAAAAATAAATTTAAATAAAAATAATAATAAAAAAAAAAATTAAATAAATAAAAACGGGAAAAAATAAAAACAAGACCACCCAAACACCCCACTCCCTCACATCTCTTCCCCCCACTCCACCCAAAAACCCCACTCCCTCACACCACTTCTCCCCACTACACCCATGTCCTCACACCACTCCACCCAAACACCCCACTCCCTCACACCACTTCCCCCCACTACACCCATGTCCTCACACCACCTCCCCACACTCCCACTTCTTTTCCCCACTCTCACACATGCACCTCTATATAATGGGGGGGGGGGGAAGACCAACACAAGGGCTGGTTTTTTTTGGTTGTTCAATCTAGAGAGGCTTTGTTCTTCAATCTACAAGCATATTTTTTTTTTCTTAAGCTGGTGGCATTTCCTTTTTCTTCAATCTGCACACACACACACAAACAGTGGCAGCCATTGACTCATATCGCCGGAATCCGGCAAACCAATTCCTTCGTCAAGTTCACAACGCCACAAGCATCACTCCTAAAGCCCACTGTTTCAAGAAACAAAGGCGAGAGAACCAGTAGCTGCTGGTCATTTCCGAGGTTGCCGACGAGGTTCCCTCCGTGGCCGTTTTGGCAAATTTTTCGGTCAAAAGCTTTATAATCCTTAAGTTGCTGTAAGTTCAATTCAAATCCTTCTATATAAGGTTAGTTTTTCATAACTCTTTAATCGCTTTCTCGATAACTTAAGAAGGTGTCTCCGTTAATTGTCATCAAACTTTAGGATGCATTGTTGCTATATGTCTATTTTTGATTCTTTGGTATATGTATTTCTGTTATGCAATTGTTCATATGCTTAATATTAGGCTCTGTGTTGATTAGTATCAGCATTTAGCGTGTAAGTATTGGGTAGTGTTTCAATCAAAATAATCCCGGGAAATATTAGTCGTTAAGTAAGTGGCTACTGGTTTTAATGCAAAATAATTCGTTGACCCAAATAACTAAACTATGCACCGCTAGTAAAGTACGCGTTCGCGCGGCTTTGGAGTTTTTCTTAAGTAATTAAGTGCTATTAATTATGTACACGTACGCGTGACATTTTTTTTTAGCAAGCTAAAATTGTGTACATAAACTTAATATGATTGGAATATTTTAAGTTGTGAAGTTTAGGATCAACCTTTAACGTATAGGAGACCTTTATTTCAATTGAAAAGCACTTAATTTCGTCAAAACTCGGCTTTTTACCGAACTGGGGACCCTGGCGTTTCAGCCCTAACGCCTGGCTAACGCCAGGCCAGGGCTGGCGTTTCAGCCCTAACGCCTGGCTAACGCCAGGCCAGGGCTGGCGTTTCAGCCCTAACGCCTGGCTAACGCCAGGCCAGGGCTGGCGTTTCAGCCCTAACGCCTGGCTAACGCCAGGGCAGGGCTGGCGTTTCAGCCCTAACGCCTGGCTAACGCCAGGCAGGGCCAAATTGTTTGGTTTTGTCGTCCGGCTATCGCCCGGGTGTCTCCTTTTACGTATGTTCCGACGTAGTTGCATCCTTTTAGCTCCGTTTCATCTCCACTTCACCCATACATGAAATAAACTCCATTAAACACTTAACAAGTATATTTTATGCGTATAAAATGTATGGTATGATTCAACTATGCAATTTAGTCTTGCATCATACGCGTGACATGATTCTTGACACGTCGAACTAAACGAGTATGCGTACGCGTGACTCGTATTGAGTTAATTATTTAAATAATCGAATAATAAGAAAGGTTAAAAATACAAATATATCCTAAAAGTGAGTAATTAAACAATTTAAGCCAAGTTTAATCATTAAGCGACCGTGCTAGAACCACGGAATTCGGGAGTGCCTAACACCTTCTCCCGGGTTAATAGAATTCCTTACCCGGATTTCTAGTTCGCAGACAATTTAACAGAGTCAAAATTCCTCAATTTGGGATATAAACCGGTGACTTGGGACACCAAATAAACTAT
>ML423501.1:0-19358 GCA_005239525.1 Nicotiana knightiana
TAGTCTAAAGGGAAGGTCTATTTATAGGAGGCTTGGGGATGGGATATGCTTTTGCATATTCCCAATCCAAAATGATCTGAAATGGTACATAGGGCAGCTGTCACCCTTATCCTTTGGGACATCTTCCCTTATTACAGAAGCTTCTAGCCTATAAAATGACCCTACTACCCTTAAAAAGTCTGATTTCAAAAGTCTAGAAGGTTCTTGGGTTGTTACACCCAAGATTCCCTCACCTAGGATTCCTAATATACCCCTTGAAGTCCCTGAAATTATCATTAGGTAACCAGGGTTAAACTTGCTTGGATTATTATTAGCCCTAGTTAATTAATCCTAGTTAGCTCACTTTAGTTAACTAATAGTCATTCTAAACTAGGATTAGGTTAGTTAGTTAAGAGTTAGTTGATTAGGTTCCTAGAGTTAGTTTCCAACCATACTCATTAGTTAACTAGGTTTAATTTCATCATTAGGTGTTAATTCTAGTTTAATAGCTTGTTGAATAATTTAGGTTAATCAGTTTAGTTCCTTATACTTACGATAATTAATTTGCTTTAGTTAATTCAACCTAATTACCTTAACTAGGAATCAGAAACTTAGCTAATTATTTAACCTAAGTGTTTTTTTAAAATAAGTTTTATCCCTTTGATTAATTCATGACCATTCATTGGTTCAGAACCACGTACTAACCTAAGTAATCTACAATCAATCGACTAACCTTAACCTATTTAAGTAAGCAGGGAAGCAAATAATCGAAAAGAGGGCCATATCACTTGGGGAAAAACAGTAAATAAACAATCTGAATAACCTGAATATGAATCAGTTAAACTAACTATTCGTAATTAATTAAAAAATAGGCAGAAAATCTAATTAATTAATGATTAACAGCAAATCCTAAAACCTAAACATGGCTGCTACCTAATCAAAGTATGCATGACAACGAATCTCGAAGCTAAACTAATTCAGAAGAAAACAGGAAAAGGTAAAAGAAGACATTAACAGATTGGGCATAAAAAAAACATAAATGAAAACAGTGATTAACATGATTTTTCTTTTAATACTGTATAGAAAACAGTAAAGAGAAGAGGAGATACCCGTTAAAGGTATTTGGCCGGAAAAATTGAAGGTTGCCGGACCTTGCCGGACTCCAGCGGGGTTTGAAAATAACTTCAACCCACATGAATCAATAGCCCTCAACGAGAACTATCGATCCATGTAGGTAGAAGCTATTGAAGGTCTCTGAGTCAGTGAGCATGGGCGAACTAGGGATTCTGGATTCTTAGATCTAAGATTGGAGGTTTTTGGGTGGTTTTTCGAAGAAACTAACAACAAGACGGAGTTGAGGGGAGGATGAGGATTAACTGGTAAAAAATTGGGGCCGTTTGGTTGAGCTCCGCCGCCGGTGGCGATTTCTGACCGATGGAGCAAGGCGTGGTGTTGAGAGAGAAGAGAGAGATGGCATGGGGTGTTAGACTTAGGGTTCCATGTGGGGTGGGGGGTAACGTTTGGACATTTAAATACTTAGGGTTTGGGGATTTCCCAACCGTTTGATCTATTTTGATCAACGGTTGGGATTTGTTTATTTACCAAACGGGGTCGTTTGGGTAGTGTAGGGGGCCGGATGGGTTTAATTGATCTGGGTCATTTTGGATGTTGTAGAGATAGGTTTGGTCCTCGGTGTTTTTTAGCCCAGGTCCTAATTAGTGCTCTGTGGTTAATTAAACCTAATTACTTAATTAAAACTAAACCTAATTAAATTTTAAAAATATACTAATTAATTTGACCTTTTTTCATCTAATCATAGATTAATTAAGAATAAAATAATTAACTTTATATTCCTAATTAAATACATGATTTATTGGATAAAAAATGATTAATTTTAGTAATTAGTTGTCAAAACTACATTATATCAAATAACCATCATTCGTCTATTATTTAATTTAATTAATTACAAATAATAAATTTATAATTCCTCGACAATAGTAATGCGCCTAATTATGAAATTTTAATAATTTTTAAAGATGAATCATAAATATGCAATGCAAAACAATTCACAATTAACTCTAAAATTCAATATAATTCATAAAACTAAATAATTTATTGAGTTTTGTAGGACTGTATGGTAGGTAAAAAATCACGTGCTCACAGCTGCCCCTCTTTGCTCGAAGAGTTTTCGGGCAAAGACAAAGTAAGCAGTCACGAACGACTTTACCCATTCATATACTCCAATGTGAAGCGTTTTGAAAAGTTTGACCGAACCCGCTTTAAAGGTTGCCTACATATCCTTGGCTATAAAAGAATCAGGTCAGTGTAGTTCTGGAAGTTTTGGTAGCTGGGACTACCGAGTAACTGTGGTTTCACTGATGTTGGTGCTGTTACCGCTGTTGATCTCCTTATTACACCAAAGTAACAAAACGAAAGAAAACCTATCAGCTGCTAATTACAAGATTCCTATCTAAGATTTGGTCTTGAGCCTTGATCTTTTGTCGACTCTGACCTGGATCTTGATTCTTGTTAACCGCAGGTGCTGGTTTCGTCTTATCGTTCCTCGGATCAAGACAGGATATACTGAACGGATGACTTCAATCTCGTCCTGAATACTCCATATCATCCCCGTTTCTGCACGTTGGATTCAATCTTCTCTTTTCTCTTTTTATTTTTATTATTCTGGATTGAAACTCCTTCTTTTGTCGTCTCGAATCCACTGTCCTAAAATGCAATCTGCGTAAAATCAAAAAGCAAACGAACGAAATTTTCTGCCCCAGTTTTCACTAGGAAAATTTCGTGAGTTATTGTAAGTAAATCTACATTACTTTATTATTGAAAGCGATGAAAAGCCGTGAACAGTGTACCCGGAGTTATTATAGACTAGGGAGTGGATACCCTATGTCTAAAAGTAAGATCAACCAGGGGTTGGAGAACCTATGTTGCAAAATAAAATCAACTAGGGATTGTATACCCTATATGGGAAAAATCATCAACTAAGGAGTGTATACCTTATGTTGGCATCAACTAGGGAGTGTATACCCTATGTCGGAAGAGAAATCATCAACTAGGGATTGTATACCCTATGTCGGAAAAGAAATCATCAACTAGAGATTGTATACCCTATGTTGGAAAAAAAATCATCAACTAGGGATTGTACACCCTATGTTGGAAAAGAAATCATCACCTGGGGATTGTATACCCTATGTCGGAAGAGAAATCATCAACTAGGGATTGTATACCCTATGTTGGAAAAGAAATCATCAACTAAGGATTGTATACCCTATGTCGGCATCAACTAGGGAGTGTATACCCTACGTTGGGAAAATCATCAACTAGGGATTGTATACCCTATGTTGGAAAAGAAATCATCAACTAGGGATTGTATACCCTAGGTCGGCATCAACTATGGAGTGTATACCCTACGTTGGGAAAATCATCAACTAGGGATTGTATACCCTATGTTGGAAAAGAAATCATCAACTAGGGATTGTATACCCTATGTCGGCATCAACTAGGGAGTGTATACCCTACGTTGGAAAAATCATCAACTAGGGATTGTATACCCTATGTTGGAAAAGAAATCATCAACTAGGGAATGTATACCCTATGTCGGCATCAACTAGGGAGTGTATACCCTACGTTGGAAAAATCATCAACTAGGGATTGTATACCCTATGTTGGAAAAGGGGCAGCTAGGGTTTGAAAACCCTGTACCACTTCAGGTTTAGGCTGTTTTCAACATTGTTTCTTCTTTTCTTTTCTTTTATTTTCTTTTTATTTTGAGTAAATGCGGGAAAGGATTTTGGAAAAAACTTCCCTTTTGAAGTTGTTGCAGCAAAGCTGCTTCTAGATCTTGTGCCTTTTCTTTTGGTTACACTTGCATTCGCGAGGTTGCTTTGAGTTACACTTGTTTCCTTCAAACAAAGAACAATTTGTTAATTTGAAATTGTGGTTTGTTTTACAGCCTTGACTTTCAACAGCTTGATCTCCGTTCTTGTGACGAAGATCTCGACCACTTGCTTGCTCACTGGGGATTGGGTTTCATTTCTAATTCCGGGGATCCTGGCTTTCTAGATTTTAACATGGCGCTCGGTCACGTGGGACCCAACATTTGACTTTATTTTGCCTTTATAGGCCTTTCACTTGCTTTTCTTTTGGATTTCCAGAGTATCGAGGAAGTTTTGGTCCCCCTTAAATTCTGCTGCAATGGTTAGTCTCGTGGGACTTAACCTTCTCCAACTTTATTTCGCCTTCATCGGAATTTCATTTCTGATTTTTCCTCCAACTTTAACTTTGAAGCATTTGGAGCACTTCGGCTTTTCAAACTTTGCCGAGAGGGTTAGCCGCGTGGGACTCAACCTTTCACCTCAATTTCCTTTACAATTATTTTAATTTGGTTCTTTCCTTTATATAGTTTGCGTTTAAAGCATCGGTCGTTACGGCCAGTCGGGATCGACTCGATGCCCCTGATAAGGCTTAGTGCCCTTTGCATGTTGGTTCGCGTCAAACGAGAACCCTGTAAATCAGTTTTTCCATCCTTTCTTTGCCTTTCTTTAGAAACAAAGTCAGACTGAAAGAGATTGAAAGAAGAAAAAAAAATATAACAAAGAAACGGGGATAATGAATGTTGACAAGAATATATCCGGGGGAAAAGAGAAGAAGGACTTATCTGGAGTGTACGCGGCCTTCAATGAACATGACATATGTCTTGGACTGGATGCCTGATCTATATAAACCATCTGACTCTCAGAAATTCGTCACGACTTTTACCTCGAGGTTGAGAAACCTTGCCCCAGACCATGTCGATATCATCGACCAATCATCTTCTTTTCGATTAGTAGTGCCCTTTTCGGGTTTTCACCGACTAACCTCTCTCATTTCTGTTCTCACCATCACCCTGTAGTGCTCTTTGCGAGTTTTCACCAACAAGACTCTCATTTTTAGTTTCTCTACTCACCGTCGCCTTATGGTGCCCGTATGGGTTTTCACCGATGAGACTCTCTCATTTTAATTTCTTTTTCTACCATTGCCTTATGGTGCCCGTGTGGGTTTTCACCGATAAGGCTCTCTCATTGCTTGTATCATATCCAAATAGATATATCCTCCCCTTTTGGCCCTTCTTCACCGATTGATCAGAAGGACTTGAACATGATTTGGGGTAAAAGGAACTTGTATCGAATTACAACTTTGGAACTTTTCGGGCAAATCATTGCCGAATTTTAACGTTTGCCCCATCTTAAACTCTTGGGGAATGTGGATTTTTATTTTGGTGTGACTGAACCCCATGGAAAGGCTGCCTACGTATCCTTTCGGAATCAAGCCAGACGTAGTTCAAAGAGTTTTATTTTTGTTTTTGCTTTTTATTTTGATTTTCATCATCATTTTTTTACACACTTCATGTTCCAAAGAGGGTAATCAAGGAAGAGTAACCAGCTCAAAGGGTTTAAAAAAGTGGTAGTGTTTGGGATAGCGTGAATGAAAGCCTTCATCATTTCGATCATGAGTATTATCACGAAAAGGTCAAACATAATACCTTTTGACTGCATCTGCATTAACAGCCGTTTCGGGGTCATTTCCTTTGATGTCCTCCAAGTACAATGCTCTTTTTGGTAGCAATTTTCTTATGATGTATGGACCTTTCCAATTTAGGGAAAATTTTCCTTTCGCTTCTTCATGGTGCAGGAGGATACGTCTTAGGACAAGTTTCCCCACTTCGAAGTTCCTGGTCCATACCTTCTTGTTATAGGTACGTACCATTCTTTGTTGGTACAACTGCCCGTGGCAAACTGCGGCCATTCTTTTCTCATCAATTAGAGTTAACTGTTCTAACCTGGTTTTAACCTATTCATCATCCTCAATTTCAGCTTCGACAATGATCCGAAGGATGGGAATTTCGACGTGGGGATCACGACTCCAGTGCCATAAACCAATAGATAAGGCGTAGCCCCAACTGACGTGCGCACGGTCGTGCGATATCCCAATAATTCAAAAGGCAACCTCTCATGCCACTATCTAGAACTTTGTATCATTTTTCTGAGGATTTTCTTGATATTCTTATTGGATGCTTCAACGGCACCATTGGCTTTGGGCCGATAAAAGGTTGAAATACGGTGTGTGATTTGAAACTGTTCACATACCTCCCTCATCAAGTGGCCGTTCAGATTTGCAGCGTTATCGGTAATGATAGTTTTTGGGATACCGAAACGACAGATAATGTTTGAATGCACGAAGTCCACCACTGCTTTCTTAGTGACAGCTTTGAAAGTGACTGCTTCGACCCACTTTGTGAAATAATTGATGGCAACCAAAATAAATCTGTGTCCATTTGAAGCTTTTGGCTCGATTGGCCCAATGACATCCATTCCCCAGGAAACGAAGGGCCAAGGTGCCGATATGGGATGCAATTTTGAAGGTGGTGCATGAATCAGGTCACCATGTGTTTGACACTGATGGCATTTTCGGACAAAACTGAAACAATCCTTTTCCATGGTCATCCAGTAATATCCTACTCGCAGAATTTTCTTTGTGAGGACGTACCCATTCATGTGAGGACCGCACACTCCCGAATGTACTTCGTTCATAATCTTTTCATCTTCTTTAGCTGAATGAACCTCTAATCATCAGCCGTCGACCGCAAACCCCAATAAAAAATACAACTACTATCCCCTAGAATTATGATCAAACACTGGTAACATACAAAGGGAAAAAGGTCTGAGGGGAAGTCAACGAAGCAAAACCTACTGGGAAATATCATAACTCAGAGGAGTTGAATAAAGCTAAGCATAAATGCTTTCCCCTCAAAACATCCATCACTGTCGAAGAAGCTGAAGAGTTCTTCAAGAAAATGAAAACGTCTAAGCATGCCACAATTGAAGAACTCAGGAAAAACCTGGATCAAGTTTCACTTTTGTCTCTGTTGATGGGCTCAAACGAGCATAAAAAAGTACTCCTAAAAATGCTGAATGAAGCTTATGTACCAGCAGACACCTCAGTCAAGCAGTTAGAGAGAATGGCTGAGCGCTTCTTCGAAATGAACAAAATTTCTTTCAGCCGAAATGACCTACCTCATGAGAGGGACACTCACAAAAAAGCCTTTCACTTGACAGTTAAAAGTGAAGGATATTACGTGAAGAAAGTTATGCATGATGGAGGATCCGGGGTGGATATTTACCCCCTGTCGACGCTTCAAAGAATGGAAATCGGCATTGAGAGAATCCGGCCAAATAACATTTGTGTCCGCACCTTTGACGGTGTCAAAAGGGACACCATTGGCGAAATTGACATAGTCATGATGATTGGCCCTATGGATTTCACGGTAACCTTCCAAATCCTGGATATGGACACCTCTTATAACTTCTTTCTAGGAAGACCTTGGATTCACGCTTCTGGGGAAGTACCATCTACTCTACACCAGATGGTCAAATTTGAACATGAGAATCAGGAGATAGTGGTCCACGGAGAGGACGAACAATCAATATACAAGGATCCCTCCATCCCCTGCCTCGAGGCCAGAGAAGGTAGCGAACATATTGTTTACCAAGCCTTTGAGATTGTGCTTGCTGATCAGCACGAGAAAGGTGTTCCGTTCCCACAACCTTGTTTATCTAATACGTCAATCATGGTCTCTACTGACATGATCCGACACGGGTACAAACCTGGAAAGGGGCTCGGGGTATCCTTACAAGGCATTACCGAGCCAATCTCTCTGCCTGCCACCAAAAAATTCTTTGGCATCGGTTTCCAGGCCACAGATGATGATGTGAAATAGGCCAACGAACATAAAAAAAAATGGATGGGACCTGCCTCAACCAATCCCACACATCACTGAGTCCTTCATCAAACCACAGTACGTTGAAGAAGAAGAGGAGGCCTTTATGGCCGAAGAAATTGAAGAAATCTGCGGAGCTATGAGACAAATGTTATATGAGGCTCACATGGTTCAGCCAGGAGAAGGCTCGAGCACCGCAGAGGTGCAATACATGGGTCCGAATGCCAAACTGCAGAACTGGAAAGTTACTCCCTTCCCAATCAGACGGGAATCTTGGTAGTTCATGTTTTGCTGTCCTTTCCGCACTTCGAGTTATTTCAGGGTGTAACTCGAGTGTTTTTAATTTTATTATCTTTAAATTCTGATGAAAAACGCCATGTTATCTTCAAATTCAATGAAATGAAATCAAAATTTGATCGTCTATTATTCTTTCTTATTTTGTTACTTTTAATAACATGACATGCTTGCGGACTTCATGCCCTGATATTAACATGCTGTCTAATCTTGAAATAATGAATCAAGAACCAGAATATGATGAAGAAGAGGCTTTTAGGGAAATAAACAAAGAATTGGAACAATTTGAGAATAAGCCTAAGCCAAACTTAAATAAAACTGATCCGGTTAATTTGGGTAATCTAGAAGAGGTCTGAGAAACCATGATAAGCATTCACACGAATGAGAAAACTAGGGACGCATTGATTCAGCTTCTGTTCGAACTCAAAGATGTGTTCGCTTGGTCCTATGATGATATGCCCGGACTAAGTGTTGATTTAGTGGTACACAAGCTGCCAACTCATCCCGATTGACCGCCCGTCCAACAAAAGAAAAGAAAATTCAAAACAGATATCAGTGACAAAATTAAAGAAGAAGTCACCAAAAAATTAAAAGTTGATGTGATCCGAGTAGTCAGATACACCACATGGCTAGCCAACGTAGTCCCAGTACCAAAAAAGGACGAGAAGCTCCGAGTATGTGTTGATTATAGGGATTTGAACTAAGCAAGTCCCAAAGACAATTTCCCGCTACCAAACATCCATATCCTTGTCGACAATTGTGCCAAACATGAGGTACAGTCATTTGTGGATTGTTACGCTGGTTATCACCAAGTCCTAATGGATGAGGAAGATGTAGAAAAGACAGCTTTCACTACACCATGGGGGATTTGTTGTTACAGGGTTATGCCGTTCGGTTTGAAAAATGACGGGGCAACCTATATGAGAGCCATGACTGCTCTTTTCCATGACATGATGCACCAATAAATTGAGGTGTACGTTGATGATGTCATTATTAAATCCAGAACACAGGAGGACCATGTCCGAGACTTGAGAAAATTTTTTGAGCGGCTATGCAAATATGACTTGAAATTGAACCCTGCTAAATGTGCATTTGGTGTTCCTTCCGAGAAACTCTTGGGGTTTATAGTTAGCCGCAGGGGCATTGAGTTAGATCCGGCGAAGATAAAGTCCATCCGAGATCTGCCACCTCCAAAGACTAAGAAAGAGCTCATGAGCTTGTTAGGAAGGTTGACCTACATCAGCCGGTTTATTGCACAGCTTACAACCACATGTGAGCCGATATTCAAGCTCTTAAAGAAAGATGCAGCGATCAAATGGACAGACGAATGCCAAGAAGCCTTCGACAAAATCAAGGAATATTTGTCAAAATCCACCAGTGCTGGTCCCGTCTGAACCAGGAAGACCTCTGTTCTTGTACCTAACAGTCGTGGAAAATTCTTTTGGTTGTGTCCTCGGGAAACATGATGTTACCGGGAAGAAAGAGCAAGCCATCTATTATTTGAGCAAGAAATTCACCGGCTATGAAGCCAAATACACTCTGTTGGAGAGAACTTGTTGTGCCCTAACTTGGGTCGCTCAAAAGCTCAGACATTATTTGCTGGCTTATACCACATATCTCATAACCATGTTGGATCCTCTAAAATATATATTCCAAAAACCAATGCCACAGGAAGGCTAGCAAAATGGCAAATCCTGCTCACGGAGTTCGACATTGTCTATGTCACCCGCACATCCATGAAAGCTCAAGCCTTGGCCGATCATTTGGCTGAGAACCCGATTGATGATGAATACCAACCTTTAAGCACTTATTTCCCAGATGAGGAAGTCAATTCAGTCGAATTAATCTCAGAAGACACTAATACTTGGAAAATGTTCTTCGACGGAGCAGTCAATGCAAAAGGTGTTGGGATTGGGGAAATCTTGATTTCGCCCGCGGGACAACACTATCCAGCCATGGCCCGTCTCCGATTCTTCCGTATAGAAAATACTGCCGAATATGAAGCTTGTATAATGGGCATGAACATGGCCATTTACATGGATGTGGAAGAGTTATTGATCATGGGGGATGCTGATTTGATCATCAAGCAAGCTCAGCGAGAGTGGGAAACTCGAGATGTTAAGTTCCTTCCATACAAACAACATGTGGAAGATCTTAGGAAATGATTCAAATCCGTCGAGTTAATATTTATTCCTCGATGCCACAATGAGTTAGCTGATGCACTGGCAATGCTGCCATATCTAGGAAATGTCCACATTGACCCATTGGGAATTTAAATCAAAGAAAGACATGGTTTTCATAACACGGTCGAAATAGAGCCCGATGTCCAACCATGGTATCACGATATCAAAAGATTCTTGAAAACAAAAGAGTATCCGGAGTAGGCCAATGGGGATCAAAAGTGAACTAGCTTGCCAGCAGTTTCTTCTTGAGCGGAGAAGTGTTGTACAAAAGGACTCCAGATTTGAATTAGTTAAGGTGCGTGGATAGGTAGGACGACCGTATTTTTCACAACATATGTCTCCTTCGGCACATATACTCTCTGTGGCTTTGATTTTAGTTCTAATATTCTGGGAGGGCTCAAGGCGAGTTGTTTGTTTCGCGGAGCCTTCGGAACATAAAGGATAGCTGGTGTCGTCTCTTTTTTTTATTCCTAGGCCTTTTCTTTATCCTGGCCGGGGGGCTTTGTTTTCTTTTCTTCTTTGGATTTTTCTTTATCTTGGCCGGGGGACTTTGTTTTCTTTTCCTCCTTGCCCTGTTTTCCACTGTTTTTGCTTTCTTTTTTGTATCCACAATGGCAATGATGGCTTTTAGCGCCGGGTCAAATTCTTTGTCTTCACAAATCATTACAATGACGGGCCCGTTATTGTGGGCTGGCAATGAATTACTTGTGACATTGGGGACCTCCTCGTCCCTCAGCACCACTTTTTTCTGTTAAATCAGATTTTCTACTGCTCTCATGAGAGTCCAGCAGTCTTCAGTATCGTTCCCCTACGCTCCCGAATAGTAGGCACAGCTGGTTTCTCGTCTGTATGATGCCGATTCTAGATTTTGCCGAGTTGGAAGTACGGGCCGCAGCAGTCCCATCTGAATCAGCTTTGGCAACACGCTTGAGTATGACTCACCGATAGGAGTGAAAGTAGGTCTCCTTAGTGGTTCACTAGGGTAGGTATTGTATGGATAGTTGCTCTGAGAAGGGCGTGGATTATACGGGGCTTGGTGATGATGGTTATTTCTAGGAGGTGGAGCTCTGTTTTAGTTGTACTGTTGTGGCCGGGGCTGCGGCTGAGCGTTCATCACTGCATAAGGGAGGGGAGACATGGCATAAGTTGCTTCCTGATGAGGATAATAGTGTTGTGAGGCTCTGGGAAATGGGCCTGGATATGCCCGAGGTTGTCGAGAATTCCTAGGGCCTGAAGCCGTCATAGCTCCCTTCTCTTTCTTCTTTCTATTTTCCAAGCCTCCCGAGCCGCTTTGAATGGCTTGGGAGGTGACTCTCAAAGCAGATTGACTTAAAATACGGCCTGTCTTTAAGCCATTTTCTACCATCTCGCCAATTTTAATGGCCTCCGCGAACGGCTTGCCCATGGCGGACATCATATTTTGGAAATAATCGGCCTCTTGGGCCTACAGGAAGATACTAATCATTTCAGTTTCTTCCATGGGAGGTTTTACTCGGGATGACTGTTCCCGCCATTTAATTGCATACTCCCGGAACCTCTCGGAAGCTTTCTTTTTGAGATTAGTAGAGAATTTCTGTCTGGGGCTATATCCACATTGTACTGAAATTGTCTTACGAAGTCTCGAGCCAAATCATCCCATACATGCTAATGGGAGATATCCTGATCAATGTACCACTCTGAAGCGATACCCATAAGGCTTTTCCCGAAATAAGCCATTAGTAGCTCTTTTTTGCCTCTTGCTCCTCTCAGTTGGTTGCAGTATCTCTTTAAGTGAGCGATCGGGTCTCCATGCCCTTCGTATTTTTCGAACTTTGGAGTTTTGAAACCCATAGGTAGATGCACGTGAGGGAACATACATAAATCAGCGTATGACACGCTCTTTTGGCCGCTTAGGCCCTGGATATTTTTCAAACTTTGCTTGATGCTCTTCATCTTTGTGGTTATCTCATCCTATTCAATATTTTTCAAGATCTTTTCTGGCTCCACAGGAGATTCAAGTTGTGGGTACTGCGAGTAAGAATTCGGAGTGATCCAGGCAGTATCTAGCTGGAATGGAGGAGCTTAAAAAGTAAAATTTGTTGGCTTAAAACTTTGTCGTGCCAGTGTTGGCTGCGCCACACCGGTAGCTGGTGGCGCAGTAAATACCATAGAGGGTAATCTAGAAGATGGTGCCTGGGGGCGAACCTCAGAAGGCATTCCGGTATAATTCGAGTCCATGGTTGGGAATCTAAATGGAACAAATGGGTTTGTCATTGAAATTGGCACGTTGGTGGTCCCTCCGGTTCTGGGAATCAGTTTAGGGAAATCGGGGATGGAGTTAGGTGGCTCCCTTCCGTTGAACCAAGTGTCCCACATCTCTATCATACGGCATTTCAGTCTTTTGTTTTCAAGTGGGGCCACCCTCTGATTCAACAATAGATAGGTGACTTTCTGATGTCATTGCGATACTTCCTTTGGATCTGGTGAAATAAGGATGTGTCGCCAGAATACCACCACAAACCAACCACCTTAAAAGAAATAACGTTTTCAGAGTAAACAACAAATTGGTTAGTGGGAGATATTAACACATAGGGAATCACCCATTGGGATACGATGCACCTAAGCAGTTAAACGTTTTTTTCTAAAATGTTTGCAACAACTATGTGTTTCATCCCAACTTTAATGTTCTCTCTCGTTTCTTTCTTTTTATTTGTTCTTTTATTCTTTTCTTTGAGGTCTATGATCGAATCCTATGTGAATTGTCTACGAATCATTATGCCGCGTGAATAAGATCATTACGTAGTTCACAGAACAGGTAAATGTAAACAAAGTGAAATTTTCATTTCACTATTAAAAATAGTTCTTTTCATTACAAGTGATTTTTGGAAACATTAATAAACACGAAAGAAAAGTACAGTCTCTAGATATATAACAAAACAAATTAACACTTTTTTTTTGAAAGCAATGAAAGTCCAGTCTCGAAAAACTAAACATCAATAACAAAGGAGAGCCTCTGGTTGTATTCTCGGGGCCTGTGGTGCATTGGCGGGTCTCTGTGCCGGTCTATTTGCAATATCCCCCTGAAGTCGATCCAAGTCGTCCAGTACTTGGTGGACGAAAGTCATCATGGTGGCAAAGAACATGGAAGTGGTCATACTCTCGCACTCGTGGTATTCCTGCACCACGTAGTTGGCTATTTCTTGGATTCAGTTCCGTATGATCCCCTTCTCTTAAAGTAAGCGCCCTATTGATGTGCTCGGGCCTATAATACCTGGGCATTTGCATTGTTCTGCTCTTGTAATTCTTGCACCGTTCCCTCCAACTAGCTAATCTTTTCATAACAATGCTCCCTTTCCGTTCTGAAATCTTTGGTTTGTTGGACCATTTCGTTCCCCATGGCAAATAGTTTTTCTTTCAAGATGGAAATTTCTTTGCCATATTTTTGCCTTAATTGACGAGCTTGTTCTTCCGTTCCTTTTTCTAACTTCCTTTGGGCCTCTAATAGGTCTTTTTCATCTTTGTTCATGTCACGACCTGATTTCGGGGTCGTGATGGCGCCTGTCGTGGAACCAGGCAAGCGGCCCCTTTATTTCTAAGCTAAATTCATTTTCCAGTAAAAATACAATTTTTAAACGAAATTATTGATAATACTAAGAGTCTGAAATTTAAAAACAATATTTGAAAAACAAAAATTTAAAACCTCCAACCCCGGATCCGGTGTCACTCAGTCATGAGCTATAATAACATAAAGCAAAGAAAAAGAGAAATGGACAACATTGTCTCGAAATAAAGTACAACATGTAGAATAAGAAAGAGAAGGCGAGGTCGCGATCGCCAGCTGCTACCTTGACAACTCCAATGAAAACTCTGGAAGCTGCTCAATATCCACTACTGGGTCCTGGTGTACCTGGGTCTGCACACAAGGTGTTGAGGTAACGTGAGTACACCAACTCAGAACTAATGAACCCAAACTATGGGATGAGAGGTAGTGATGGACTAAACCTCAATAATTAAATCATCAGCGTGCAAAATTTAGGCATGTTCACAGTTTATCAGAAAATAACAACAGAATATGCTAGATATACCTCCATATGTTCTATATGCCAACATGTCACAGTGTGAAAATGCACATAGTGCTCACAACTCTCCCACAGAAGTCCACTCAGCACTATATATGCCTCTCAGGCCCAGGGAATTTCCATCCCGGAATATGCATAAACACCGGTGACCGTAATCACTTCGTACTGAGGAAAAAGGCCAGTCCAGCCCCCACGGAGAAGATCCATCTCCGAAATACCACACTCAGACGAAATCCATGTCTAAGGAAGATCCATCCCTCACATAACATCAGCTTCGGACAAGATTCATGTCCAGGGAAGATCCATTTGTCACATAAAACCAGCTTCAGACAAGATCCATGCCCAGGGAAAATCCATCCCTCAACATCAACGCGCTCACTGGGGGTGTAAAGACTCCGGAGGGGCCTTAGTGTCCCAAGCGCCATATCAAGCCAACGAAGGCATGATTTAATATCGCTGCGGTGTGTAGTCTGATCTCATAACTGTCTCAATAATAGGCTCGTGGCGTCACTCAGTCATTACTCTTCAGTCTCACTCACATGGATCACAGATGCATCCATCATCCCCAAACAATGATAAGTATGCATATAATTAACAATAATGAGACTGAGATATGAAGTGATATGCTATAACAGGATTGAGTATATGAAATCAAATAATCACAAAATGAGACAGTAATATACGACCACTCGGGTCTCAACATTTTCGGCGTGAAGCCTAGCATTTATATGTAACATGATTTCTAACAGGTTCACAATTACCACATTAACAGAAGCACATATATTATTAGGGAATAATCACTAAGCGGTGCCATGGGATAAGCCAGGACACAAATACTTAATGCCCTCCAACACGCCCGTCACTTGGCATGCATGTCACCTCGATTATAGTCATAAATCATTTACCTCGGGGTTTCGAACCCTCTGGACCAAGTTTGGAAATGTTACTTCTCTCAAAACCGGCTAAAATACTATTCCGCAGTGCCTTTACCTCTAAATTCGGCTTCTGAGTGCTCCAAATCTACCAAGTTCAGATTTGTATCATCAAATTATGCTTAAGGAATGAATTCCAATTGAAAAGTACCAAATTTAGCTCAAAACCCGAAATTAGCCAAAACCCGACCCCCGAGCCTACATCTCGGAACTCGACAAATTTTATACCAAAATGTTCTTCATCATCTCACGAGGCCGTACATATAAAGAACGCAAAAATCAGAGTTCGTTTGCCCCTCAAATCGACCCCTAAAGGTCTCATAATCTAAAGCCCTAACTCCACATTTTTCTACTGATTTTCATGAATTTAGCACTGATATTATGTTTCTTAATCACCTATAATCGATTTTTTGGGTCCAAAATACTTACCTCCACGAAGAACACTGATTTCCCCTCTTCAAAATCACCTCCAAGCTCTTTTCCCGTTCAAAAATGGTGTTAAAAGGTCTAATGGTCGCGGAGGGTTTTAATTTATACTTTCTGCCCAGGGGTTCCGCACCTACGACCCATGTCTCACACCTGCGGTCAAATCAATCGCACCTGCGACTTTTCATTAAACGGCCTAACTCCGCACCTGCGACACACATTCCGCTCCTGCGGGCCCGCATAGGCGATCAAACATCTGCAGGTGCGGAAACAACAGTGAATTCACACTAGCAGTTGTTTGCCACAATTTTCCAACTCCGAACTTCCCGTTAACCATCCGAAATCAATCCCGAACCCCTCGGGACCCCAACTAAATATACCAACATATCATATATGATCATTTAAACTTAGTTGCACTCCCGAAACACTAAATATAACATCAAAACACAAAAATCACATCAAATTCAAGCCTAAGAACTTTGAAATTTCTAAAATCCGCCAACGATGCCGAAACTATCCAAAACAACTCCGATTGACCTGAAATTTTGCAGACATATCCAAAATGACATTACGAACCTGTTCCAACTATCAAAATTCCATTCTGACCCCGATAGCCTAATTTCCCCTGCCAATCGAAAATTATCAAAAACTAACTTTCGCCAATTCAAGCGTAATTCTACACTGGTCCTCACAAAAATATTCCGAACACACTCCTAAGTCCCAAATCACCTAACGAAGCTATCCGAGCCATAAAATCTGCATTCTGAGGTCGTTTACCTGTAAGTTAACTCCCGGTTGACTTTTCCAATTATTAAGCTCATTTGAGAGGCTAAGTGCCTTAATTCTCACCACGACCACTCTGAACCCGAACCAACCGGCCCAACAAATCATAATTAAGTTAATTAACACATGAAAAAGCTGAAACAGAGAAAACGGGGCTAATCTCACGGAATGACCGACCGAGTCGTTACATTCTCCCCCACTTAAACATACGTTCGTCCTCGAACGTGCCTAGAGTTGTTCCAAACACCACCAAAATGTCGTGTAGCCTACCGTGCACATACTCGGGGGGTGAACTCACATCACCCTAACCCATATAGGTCCAATAGCACAACACAGTCAAAATTTCAAGTCCGACCTGACCTATAAACCTTAGAACTAATCTTTCCACTTCTGAAATAATTTACGAGATCAAAATTCCACAACTACAACTGAATAAGTCTGCACATGCTGGATCAAGCCATATACGCACCCCTGATGAAATCACATAATACACCGCGTGACTCAAACACCCATAGCGATAATTCCTAATCACAATAGCTGCTCAGAGCAACCCAATATCGGTACATAACCTCTTATCAAGAAATGCCTCTCTCTTACACTTTCATATACTGTCGATGATGACAGAAACACGTAGAAACTAACAACCATTCGTCCGATCAGTTAGACATGAAGCTCCCCCTTCCCAAACAGGAATTATAGCAAATTTCTAAGCCGACTCCCGATATTTATCCTTCCAACTATGTTGTAGACAATTCTGACAATATTCATTCTAGGTCCAAAGGGTGATGCCGTGTCGTACGATGTACCATTCCGTACCGATATTCATTGATTACATTATACATTTCATAGTGAGGAAGAGAGTAAAAGCATGAAGGGTGATGTCGTGCCATGATATTCATTGATTACATTACACATTTCATAGTGAGGAAGAGAGTAAAAGCACGAAGGGTGATGTCATACCATGATTTACATTGATTACATTATACATTTCATAGTGAGGACGAGAGTAAAAGCATGAAGGGTGATGCCGTGCCATGATTTACATTTATTACATTATACATTGCATAGTGAGGACGAGAGTAAAAGCCCAAAGGGTGATGCCGTGCAAGTTTGTGATTTCTTGTCCTTGTTGATATGCTGGCTTGTTGTTCTTTTCCTTATTGAGATTTCTTATATGAAAATGTTATCTCCCCACAGCATGTTCCCCTTCCTTTGTTAATTGTTTTCTCCCTATATTTCATATTCGTTGTATATATGTATATTTATTTATTTGAACTGCAAAGGTTTATTTGGTAGTCTGGTTCTAGCCTCGTCACTACTTCGCCGAGGTTAGGCTAGGCACTTACTCAGTACATGTGGTCGGTTGTACTGATGCTACACCTACACTTCTTTATGTTGTGCAGATTTCGCAGCCGGACCCGGAGGACATCATTAGTGGGAGTGTCTTCCTGCTCATCATAGAGGCTTCAAGGTATACCCGCTGGCTTTCGTGGGCCTTGGCGTCTCTTCCATCCCTTTTGCCTTCGATTCTGTCTTGTTTTTCCTTTAGTTTCAAAGGCAGACATGTATTTCCTTTCAGACTTGTATTTAGCACTCTTAGACAGTTCGTGAGTTTGTGACTCCAGGTTTTGGGAAATTTTGCGTCGATGTATTGTGATTGTCTCTACTTAGCTTAAAACTGTATTTAGTTCCGCTGATTTAATGTCGAAGTGTTTTAGCTTATTCTAAAAAGTTGAGATTTTCATGCTAGTTTATCTATATACGTTGGCTTGTCTAGCGGGTTCAACGTTAGACGTCATCACGACCAGATGGTGGGATTTCGGGGCGTGACACGAGACCCAAGCATAAGACCATACAGTCTAAAGCTCATAAGCCACTGAATACTCTCCCAAATATCCCCAAACTAAAACCAATACAACACATAATCGGGCAACCAACTAATCATTAGCAGACTTCCCCACTTGGCTCAAAGCCATAGATCAAAACAACAATAACCCACAATGCCCATACGTTATCACTGCCACAATACCGCTGTAGGATTTAACTAAATCTTTCATAAGCTCGTACATAACTCAAACCATTAAACATCCCAAATCATCTCCAACCAATCCCTTCACAATCAAGCAATATAAACACATATCACCCTCAAATCACACTCACCACATAGTCATCTAGTCACCAGGTATCGTCAATAAGGATACCAACGGACAAATAAGTCCCTAATTACATGTTCTCACACAAACGAAATCTCGACACTCAAGCCACAGACAAAAATCCGGCCGCAAATCCTCTAGACTGGCCCCAAATATGCTAAAATTACATCCCATTCATGGAAGTCACAAGCCATCGATGCACAACTAATACCGAGCGCTCACGTGCGCGTTTGAATACATGAAATGAGTTCAAATAATTACGCTTCAGCTTGAATCAATGGATTCGCACGACTAGAGTTCAAGAATGTGAGATTTTTCCTAAAGGTTCTGCAGCCTTTCGAAGGGGGTATGGGAGTTTTTCCAATTAAAGTGACATTATTCGAAATGGGATTATTTTTTTATTAGAGTCGCCACTTGGAATAGTTTATTTGGTGTCCCAAGTCACCGGTTTATCTTAAACCCAAATCGAGGAAAATTTTATTTTTTAAAGTCTGCGAACCAGAAATTCTAGATAAGGAATTCTGTTAACCCGGGAGAAGGTGTTAGGCAATCCCGGGTTCCGTGGTTCTAGCACGGTCGCTTAGTGATTATTACTTGGCTTAAATTGTTTAACTACTCATCTTTAGGGCCTCTGTGCATTTACCTTTAAACTACTTTTAATCACTTGATTGTTCATAATTAAAGAATTGAGTTGCGCGTACGTATACTCTTTTCCTTTGGCACGTCAAAAATCATGTCACGCGAACGTGTCCATAATTAATAACGCTTTGTTTATTTAT